>CAUYLG010032439.1:0-12279 GCA_963573385.1 Cacajao melanocephalus
GGGTAAACAGAGTCTTAAAATGTTTACAGAAACAGGGATTACCATATCAGGCCCACTTGGGTAAACAGAGCCATAAAACGTTTACAGAAACAGGGGTTACCATATCAGGCCCGCACAATGACTCATGAAACCGCCATGGCACGCCCTGTTCTTCGTGTCAGTAGCTAAAATATTTTGCAGAAGTTATGCATCAACACTTCATCCCTTCCCTCAGCTCAACAGCCTCCAGGTGAGAGGTGAAACGTTTATGGGCTCAAGCTCAAAATGGCCATGGTACAGTTAAGCACCGTGAACGGGAGCGATCCCCACAGTTAGTGATTAGGGGAGGAGCTGTACTTGTGAATATCACTTGACCGAAATTAAAGTATAAATTTATAGCTTATTTTCAGGAAGGAGGGGATTTACTTTAGTTTAGAAGGTTCCATCTGTTCTCTTCCTTGATCTGAACTTCAAACCTAGGTGGATACTCAGGCTCATAACAGGCATAAGGCTGGCTATTACTGGGTCACAAACTGAGTAAGTTATCTGGTTGTAAATACAACAAGTCTTTAGGTGGGTCCTTGTACATTCATTATATGTCTAGTACAGTAAAGTCTTAACTGCTGTAGTCCTTATTCAAGTAGTATGCATGCAGTGTGGACATCCTTTTATGGGTTGCCCTTCCTCCTGTATAGATACAGGAACTAGCAACAGCAAAGCAAAGGATAGCATCCTTATATTTAGGAGGGGCAGAATAAATCCCTCCTTGCGCAGAGGGACTAGCAAAAATGACAGCATAACAATAAAATAGTTAACAGCACTAAGATAGCAATTAAACTAAAAATTTCTAATCACATTTACTTGGATGACTCCTCAAACTTCGGCTGTGCATGGACTAGTCAGCTTCTGGTTGTGTGACTAGAACAGGGCTTGCCGATTACCTCAGGCTTTTGCCATGTGTAGACTGGCCAGCCTCTGGGGTGGCCAGAGCAGGGCTGTGGTCTTCCTCACTGACAACACAGTCTCATCACAGGATCAGTCAGGTCAGATGGTCTGGATCCTGTTGGCTAGTCCACTGATCCTGGGCTGCCGGTTTTAGCTGACTCTCATAGATCCAAGACAGGGTACCTGCAACTTCAACAGGAGTGGGGGTGGACAAGATTACAGTATGAGGCCCATTCTATATGGGTCCTAGAGAAGTTGGGTTCCATTTCTTGACCTAAACAGAGTCCCCATGTTTAAAAGAATGTGCTGGTTCTGTTAGGCTTATCAGTATTCTTTCCTGCACCTAGCTGTGGACTTTTTGCATTGCCATGCCTAAAGCCTGCATTTGCCTTTTTAAAGTTATATCCCCTAACTTATGGAAATCATCCTTAATCTGATTTATAATTAGGGGTGGCCTGCCGAACAGAATCTCATAGGGTGAATACCTAGTCTGTTTTGTGGGGGTGTACCTGAGTGGGAGGAGGACCATGGGCAAGACCTGATCCCACTGCACATGGGTTTCTTGGCAAAATTTTTTTAGTAGCTGTTTGAATGTCTGGTTCATGTGCTCCAGTTTTCCTGAGCTTTGCGGCTGATAAGCTGTATGTAATTTTCATTTTATCTTTAACAGTCGAGTTAAGTCCTGAACTATTTCGGCCACAAATGCCAATCCATTGTCTGACCCTAGAGTTAGAGGTAGTTCAAATCTGGGGATAATGTCTCTTAGCAGTACCTTAGTTATCTCTTGTGCCTTCTCTGTCCAAGTGGAGAAAGCCTCTACCCATCCTGAAAATGGGCAGACCAACACTAACATGTACTGACAGCCCTCAGCCCGGGGCAACGCGGTAAAGTCTACGAGTAGGTTCTTGGAAGGTGCTGCTCCGACTTCCTGAATTCTGGGAGACTGTCATGGTTTGTTTTGAGCACAAGTTAGACACTGTTTACAAACGGCTCGAGCGATGGCGGTGAGCCATGGGACATAGAAATGCCTTCCAAGCAATGTACCTCACGTGTGTTCCTTGATGGAACTGCTTTACAAATCTGGGGACTACCATTTTAGGTATGGCTAGCCTCTCACTGGAAAACTTCCACTATCCTCCTTCGATGTAATTTCCAGTTTCCTGGGCAAACAAAGCCTTCTCATTTGGAGTGTAGCTAGGGGCTCCTGGAGGGGAACCTCCGGGAGGAGAGGCATAGCCAGAGCCTTGTCGTTGGGAGGCAGTGCTCTTATTGCTGCCCGTTTTGCCTCTTTGTCTGCCTTTCTGTTTCCTTTTGCTTCAAAGGTCCTTGCTGCTTGATGTCCTTTACAATGAATGACAGCCACCTTTTCCGGAGCCTACACAGCATTTAAAAGTTGCAGAATTTCCTTCTTAAATTTTCTTTCTTTCCCTTCTGCAGTTAAAAGTCCTTTATATATATGTGTGTGTGTATATATATATATATATGTATGCATATATGTATATGTATATATATGTATGCATATATGTATATATATGCATATATGTATATGTATATATATGTATGCATATATGTATATATATTAAAAAGTTCTTATATATGTCTTTTATTATATATATATGTCATATGTATATATATATATAAAAGTCCATATGTATATATACACACACACACATTTATACTAATGCAAAGTATGCCTTTGCCATGCTGCATACCCATAGGGATATATATATATATATATATATATATATCCTTTATTTTTATATATATAAAAGTCCTTTATATCTGTATCTATATCTATATCTATATCTAATCTATATATATCTCCCTATGGGTACGCAGCATGGCAAAGGCATACTTTGCATTAGTATAAATGTTGACTACCTTTTTTTTTGGCCAGTAGTGTAAAGCTCTTGTTAGAGCAATCAATTCTGTTTTTTGATGTTCTGGCTGGTTGGGCCTCCACCACTGAGTTCTATGCTACTGTGTACCTAGCTTGCCAGATCCCTTCTGTAATAAAACTACTTCTGTCTGTAAAGTACTCTTCATCTGGATTTCCAAAGAGCTGGTCCATTAAGTCCCTTCATCTATAAAATACTTTATCTATAACGTCCATGCAGTTATGTTGTGGTAGGGGATCTCTCAGCTCTCCTATGGGTAGCAGAGTGGCTGGGTTTAGGGTATTGACAGTTTCTAAAATTATCTAAGGATTCTCATGTAAGGATCCTTGATACCTGGTCATTCCTGGGTTTGATAACTAATGGTACCCTCTCTGGTCCATGAGAGTAATAACTATGTGCAGCACCCAAATAATTAGTTTCTGTCTTAGGGTCAGTTAGTTGGCTTCTTGTGCTAGCAGGGCTGTAGCTGCTACTGCTTTGAAACAGGGGCCAACCTACTGCCACAGGGTCCAGTTGCTTTGATAGGTATGCCACTGGTCAATGCCATAATCCTAACATTTGGGTCAGGACTTCTCTTGCCATTCCTTTCTGCTCATGGACATATAGGAAGAAAGGCTTAGTCTGATCTGGCTTCCTAATGCTGGGGCCTGAATCAAGGCCTTCTTATTTTCTTGAAGCCCGTCTCCTGGTCAGTTCCCCAAAGGAGGGGCTCCTTTTCACCTTCCTTTGTGGCTTCATATAGAGGTTTTGACGTGAGTGAGAAATTCGGAATCCAAATGTGGCAGAAACATGCTGCCCCTAGGAATTCCTTTTTTTTTTTTTTTTTTTTTTTAGGAATTCCTTTATTTGATGCTGGGTGGTTGGAGTGGGAACTGCACATACAGCCTGCTTTTGCTCACTGCCAAGTTTATGTTTCCCTTGGCGTACTAGGAAACCTTGATATTTAACCCTTGTGAACAGATTTGTGCCTTCCTTAAGACCTTATATCCTGCTTTCCACAAGAGATGGAGGAGATCCTCAGTGTCATGTAGGCAGTCCTGCCAAGTAGGGGCTGCAAGTAGGAGATCACCTATGTACTGGAGCAGGATGCAGTTGTCATTTGGCAGGGTAAAAGCTCTGAGGTATGAGGCTAGTGCCTCTTCAAATATTGTAGGTGACTTTTTGAATCCCTGTGGTAGCCTTGTCAAAGTATACTGTGTTTCTCCCCAGTGAAATGCAAAAATAGGCTGACTTATGGGCACCAGCAGGAGACAAAAGAATGCATCCTTTAAGTCTAGACAGGTAAACCAGGCAGCACTTGCTGGGATGAGTCCTATTAAAGTATGTGGGTTGGGCACCACCAAGTGGATAGTCACTGTAACCTGGTTTGCTGCTTGCAAATCCTGCACCAGCCTGTATTCACCAGATGGCTTTTGTACTGGAAGAAGAGGAGTGTTCTAAGGTGGCTTACGTTTTACAATAATGCCATGCTTGAGGAGCTGATCTGTGTGCTTTTGGACACCCCGTGTGGCCTCAATAAAAAATGGGTACTGGCAAATCTGCACTGAAGAGGCTCCAGGTCTTAGTTCCACCAACACCGGTGCCTGGCTTACAGCTAACCCAGGTGGGTTATCTTTGGCCCACACTCTGGGAATTTTGGTGGGTGGTCCAACATCTCAAGAATCCCTGGCTTGCATGCTGGTCCATTTGTGTACAGTCTTCATTCCTCGGCCTTTGGGAGGGTGAGGGTTAACACCATAGCCTTGGGCTGATTGACATCTAAGGTCATGTTTCCTTGCAGCCTAAAGTTGATTTGTGCCTGCAACTTTTGGAGTAAGTCTCTTTCTAGCAAGGGGACTGGGCAGTTTGGGAGGTATAAAAATTCATGCTGGACTTTCTGTCCTCTAACAACACATTCCTAATCTGGCAAAAAGGCTTTTTCTCTGAAACTCTGGTTGCCCTAATAATAGCTACATAGTTTTTGGACAATGGCCCAACGGGCCAAGTCACCACTGAGTGTTCGGTGCTGGTGTCTACCATAAAGTTCTGTTGGCCCCAATTTCTACTGTGACCATGGGCTCCTGGGGGCCTAAGGGGATGGAGCCAGGCTGTCTCAGTCCTCATCGTTTTCTGCCTCTGTGTAGCTGATTCAGCAGGCATCCTACCTTTCCATAGTGTAGCGATTCACAGCCAGAGGCATTAGCCAAGCTTCTTTGCTGCAGCTATTGCCCTCATCTTCTCTGGGCATTTGTCTTTCCAATGTCCTTTCTTTTTGCATGGCACAAACTGATGCTTCTTAAGCCTCAGCTGGCTCTCACATCCTTGTCTACCTTGACTTCTTCCACGACCACAGCCACATCCACGTCTTCACACTATGCCAGTCTCTCTTTTAACAAGGGCTGCCGCCAGCAGTTCACCCTGCCCCTTAAGCCTCTGTTCAACCTTCTTCTCTTCCTCTTGCTCTCAGTTGACATACACCTTAGTGGCTATTTCTATTAACTGGGTGGCATTCATGCCTGAGAAACCCTCTATTTTCTGTAGGTTTCACTTAGTGTCTCCTTGTGCCTGGCCAACAAATGATGTATTTACCATGCACTGACTTTCGGCAGCCTCCGAGTCAAATATTATAAAGAGCCAGTATGCCTCACAAAGCCTTTCATAGAACTGGCTTGGGCTCTCATCAACTTTTTGGAGCACTTCTGAAACCTTTCTTATATTTATTGCCTTTTTCCTGCTGGCCTTTATTCTATTTAGGATCCTCTCTCTATACCTCTGCAGGGGCTGCAACTCTTCTCCCTCATTTGGGTCCCACTAGGGATCTGTTTCTGGGAACTGTTCCTGGGCACATCGCCTGACATTGTTTGTGCCTTCAGGTGCATTGTTCTCTAACTATTGGAGAGCTGCTTGGGTCACTCTCTGGTGCTCCTCTGTATTGAACAGCATATAAAGGAGCTGTTGGCAATCTGGCCAGATAGGGTTATGAGTTAAAAAGATGGACCGCATCAAGTCTGTAAGGGCCTGGGGCTTCTCTGTGTAAGAGGGAGTATGATGTTTCCAGTTTAGGAGGTCAGTAGTAGAGAAAGGTTGATAGGCAAAAACTCGCTGTCTGCCTCACACTTGGCCCTATTCATCATGATAAATCTGTGCTCAAGTTTCACGGAGGGGCATCTGCATGGCTTGGGTGCGGCCAGATTGGAGGCAACCTGCTGCCTTGCCTTGGTCTCCTTCCTTATCCTTTACAGCCAAGGGCTCTGGTTCCCCTCTTGTAGGGTGATGCTTGGGACTCACTGCCTTCTGAACCTGACTTATCGGGAGCCATTTGCTCAGCACTTCATCCTAGGTCTGATAAGAACAGGCATATAGGAGCATAGGGAGGAGGGAACTCCCTTTCTTCCGGAGGTGCCTGAAGAATTGGCTTTTCCTGGCTTTCCTGCTGCTTTCCTGCTGCTTCCCTTCTCCCGCCGGGGATCTTGGCAGTGTGGGCTCCTTTATCACTTTAGACTCAGACCAAGCTACTAAGGTCTTACAATATTCTGCCAAACAAGGCTGCAGTCACTTTGAACACATCTGGACTACATTCAGCCAGGAGTTGATTTATGGAAACTGGTCTGGATGCCCAGGCTGTCCTCTGACCCCAGTCACTGCCTTATATACACAGCCAATTGTTTCTCTGTCTATCGTTCCTTCAGCTGGCCACCTTACATTGGAAGAAGGACATTCCACCTTACACAGAACTCTCAACCTTGAGGGTGATATTTCAACTCTATAGTCCCCTCCAAAACCTTTCTTAAAGTTTTTTTTTTTTTAACATACACTCCAGTGGGGTTGGTTTTGATGCTTTCTCTCCTGTTTCCTCCCTTTACGATGCACAATCACTCAGCCTCTCATTCCGGACTGAACAGACCGGTTCTTGCTACATGAGTTTCAGTTGTCACTTAGCCAGGAGAGAGTACTTTATTCCCACTACAGCAGCTGCAGTTGTAGGGCAGCTCCTATTGGCCGTGTGTGGAATCAATTTAGCCCTGGTACAGTCCACCCTAAGGGATCTGTGCCTCCCCACGTCACTCCCTGCATTGGTTCCTCCTAGAACCACTTCTTTCACACACTTTCACACACCTCCTGACTCTCAGTTCCTGCTCTTTAATTGGGATGTAGTTTTCATCCGAATTGGCAAGTCACTCTCGCCACCCCCAGCTCTTCTGGGTTGGATTAGTAATTACACCCTAGGAGGTGATCAAGCTTCTTTTCCATCCTCATAGGCCTTGGACCCTGAAAACCTTACCACGGTTCTGAAGAAAAAGTGTTGTCTCTGCAATCATCTGCAGCCGCTCTGTAGGTTCCGTTGCATTGTCAGGGAAGGGCACTGGGACACGGGACAGCCAATCTTTTCTCTGAACTGAAGTTTTCCCATCGGCACTTAGGGTCTCGGATCTCCCCCAGGCTGGGGCTCCCATCCCACAGGAAAAGGAGACAGTAAATCTGCCATCTCCAATCCTGGATGAGCCCCCAGAAAAATGTTGCAGGAAATCAGAACCAGAGAGACCGATGACGTTACAGGAGAATTTATTTAAGGTGTACACTGGTTCAGTGGATTCGCATCCAGAAAAGTCTGAGCATCGGACAAAGAGAGCAAGTGTGTTTTCTGCATTTAAGGGCATGAAAAGAAGCAAGCTTACAGAAGTGAGAACAAAAGCAGTTAATTAATACAGTGACAGGCTTACACATGACTCTTGATATGCAGGCCAGGTGGCCTTATCTTGAGCTTAGGCCAGTTCAGACCGGTCCTGCAGGGCTCTGTAAAGATTTATTTCCTTGCCTTCTTTGATGTTTCCAGTACTGTCCTGTTTGGATATTTCTCATAGCCTTCACTGTCTTATTTAGATACAAAACAAGTTTGCAATACACAGGAAACATATCTATAAATTTTTAGGCTTACTCATATTATGAGGGTAGGGATGTAGGAGAAAATTTATTTTTTCCTCCAGATGGTGAGAGAGTACTGGGAAAGTTTTTAGAGCACATTCCATTGAGCTCTGGCTTCTGAGATAACGTTACCAAAGCTCCTGCAGAGCCTGGGCTTGTAGGCTGTCTTCAGTCTGACACAAAGAACTTACTTTTATGTTAATTTTTTTTTAATTCTCTTCCTTTCCCGCCTCAGTTGTACTATCAAATGTTAGATCTTATTCATTCTGACTATATTTGTATGTATTAATCATCCCCATTTCCCCCAACCCACTATCCTTCTTAGTTGCTGGTAACCATCATTCTATGCTGTATTTCCATGCATTCAGTTGTTTTAATTTTTAGCTGTCATAAATCAGAACATGTGAGGTTTGTCTTTCTGTGCCTAGCTTATTTCACTTAACATAATGATCTCCACTTCTGTCCATGTTGTTGCAAATGACAGGATCTCATTCTTTTTTATGACTGAAAAGTATTCCAAGGTGTGTATGTACCACATTTTCTTTATCCATTCATTTCTTGATTGGCACTTAGCTTGATTCCAAATCTTGGCTATTGTGAATAAATGAGGGAAGCAATAAACAAGGGACTGCAGATATCTCTTTAATACACTGATTTCCTTTCTTTTTGATTATATATTTAGCGATGGGATTTCTGGATTATATGATAGTTCTATTTTGAGTTTTTTGATGAACCTCCAAACTGTTCTCCATCTAGCTGTACTAATTTACATTCCCAGCAACAATGTATGAAGGTTCCCTTTTCTGCACATCCTGGCCAGCAGTTGTTATTGCCTGTCTTTTGGATAAAAGCCATTTTAAGGCTGGGCACGGTGGCTCACACCTGTCATCCCAGCACTTTGGGAGGCCAAGGTGGGTGTATCATCTGAGGTCAGGAGTTCAAGACCAGTGTGGACAACATGGCAAAACCCCATCTCTACTAAAAATACAAAAATTAGCCAGGTGTGGTGGTGCACATCTGTAATCCCAGCTACTCAGGAAGCTGAGGAAAGAGAATCGCTTGAACCCAGGAGGCGGAGGTTGCAGTGAGCTGAGATCGCTCCACTGCACTCCAGTCTAGGCAACAAGAATGAAACTCCGTCACACAAAAAAAAAGAAAAAAAAAAAGGCCATTTTCCCAAGTCATAGTTGAGTGTGTTCAGAGCAAAAAGAAAAAAAGAAAAAGCCATTTTAACTGGGGTGAGATGATATCTCATTGTAGTTTTGATTTGCATTTGTCTGATGATCAGTGATTTTGAGCACCTTTTCATATACCTGTCTGCCATTTGTATGTATTCTTTTGAGAAATATCTTTAGATCTTTTGCCCCTTTTTAAATAAGATTGTTAGATTTTTTTTTCATATAAAGTTGTTTGAACTCCTTATATATTCTGGTTAATTCCTTGTCAGATGGATAATTTACATATATTTTCTCCCATTTTTGTGGATTGTCTCTTCACTTTGTTGATTGTTTCCCTTCCTGTGCAGAAGGTTTTTAACTTGATATGATCCCATTTGTCCATTTTTGCTTTGGCTACCTGTGCTTATGAGGTATTTATTACTCAAGGAATCTTTGCCCAGTCCATTGTCCTAGAGTTTCTTCAGTGTTTTCTTTTAGTAATTTCATAGTTCAAGGTCTTAGATTTAAGTCTTTAATCCATTTTGATTTGATTTTTGTGTATGGGAAGAGAATAGGAGTCTTAGTTTCATTCTTCTGCAGATGGATATCCAGTTTTCCCAGCACCATTTATTGAAGACACTCTTCTTTCACGAATGTATTTCTTGGCACCATTTTTGAAAATGAGTTCAGTGGAGACGTGTGGATTTGTTTCTGGGTTCTCTTCTGTTCCACTGGTCTACATGTCTGCTTGTTGTTATTCTTTGTTGTTGCTGTTTGTGACAGGATCTTGCTCTGTTGCCCAGTCTGGAGTGCAGTGGTGTGAACATGGCTTGCTGCAGCCTTGACCTCGTGGGCTTAGGTAATCCTCTTGCCTCAGCCTCCCAAGTAGTGGGGACCACAGGTGCATGCCACCATGCCTGGTTAATTTTTTAATTTTTTGTAGTAACAAGCTCTCATTATGTTGCCCATGTCTCAAACTCCTGGGCTCAAGCAGTTCTCCCACCCCAGCCTCCCAAAGTCCTGGGATTACAGGCACAAGCCACCCTTCCTGGCCTATGTGTCTGTTTTTATGTCAGTACCATGGTGTTTTGGTTACCGTAGTTTTGTAGTATAATTTGAAGTCAGATTCCTCCAGTTTTTTTTCCTGTTTGCTCAGGAAGGCTTTAGCTATTCTGGGTCTTTTGTGGTTCCATGTAAATTTTAGCATTTTTTTCTATTCCTGTGAAGAATATCATTGGTGTTTTGACAATAACTGCACTGAATCTGTAGATTGCTTTAGGTAGTATGAACATTTTAGCAATATTGATTCTTCCAACCCCTGAACCTGGACTATCTTTCCATTTTTTGTGTGTCCTTTTCAATTTTTTTCATCAGTGTTTTACAATTTTCATTGTAGAGATTTTTCAATTCTTTGGTAAACTCTTAGGGGTTTTATTTTTAACTACTGTAAATGGGATTCGTTTCTTGATTTCTTTTTTCAGATTGTTTGCTGTTGGCATATAGAAATGCTATTGATTTTTCTATGTTGATTTTGTATCCCACAACTTTACTGAATTTATCAGTTATGATAGTTTACTGGAATCTTCAGGTTTTTTCAAATAGAATATCATATCATCTGCAAACAAGGATAATTTGACTTCTTCCTTTTTCTTTTTTCTTGTTTTTGTTTCTTTATTTGAGATAGGATCTCACTGTGTCGCCCAGGCTGGAGTGCAGTGGCACAATCTCAGCTCACTGCAACCTCTGTCTCCCAGGTTCAAGCAATTCTCCTGTCTCAGCCTCCCGAGTAGCTGGGACTACAGGTGCCCAACACCATGCCTGACTAATTTTTGTATTCTTAGTAGAGAGGGGGTTTCACCATATTGGCCAGGCTGGTCTCAAACTCCTGACCTTGTGATCTACCTGCGATGGCCTCCCAAAGTGCTCGGATTACAGGCATGAGCCACCGTGCCCAGTCTGAATTCGTTTTACTTTGGATGCCGTTTAGTTCTTTCTCTTATTTGATTGCTCTTGCTAGGACTTCCAGTACTACATTGAATAACAGTAGTGAAAGTGGGCACCCCTTTCATATTACCAATGTTAGATGAAATGCTTTTTGTTTTTCCCCATTCAGTATGATAGTGTTACTCTGTTATATATGGCTTTTATTATATTAAGTATGTTCCTTCTGTACTCAGTTTCTGACAGTTTTTAACATGGAAGGGATGTTGAATTTTATCAAGTACTTTTCAGCACCAGTTGAAATGATACGGTTTTTGTCCTTCACTTTGTTGATGTGATGTGTCACATTGATTGATCTGTACATGTTGAACCAGCCTTGTATTTCTGAGATAAATCCCACTTGGTCATGATGAATGATATTTTTAATGTGTTGCTGAATTTGGTTTGCTAGTATTTTGTTGAGGATTTTTGCATTAATGTTCAGCGGGGATATTGGCCTGTAGTTTTCTTTTTTTTTTTATGTGTCTTGGTCTGGTTTTCGTATCAGGGTAATACTGCTCTCATAGAATGAGTTTGGAAGTATTCCCTCTTCCTCTATTATTTGGAATAGTTTGATTAGGATTGGTATTAGATCTTCAATTGCTTAGTAAAATTCAGCAGTGAAGCCATTGGGTTCTGAGCTTTTCTTTGCTTGGAGACTTTTTATTACAGCTTCAATCTCGTTACTTGTTATTGGGCTGTTCAGGTTTTGGATTTCTTCATGGTTCAATTTTGGTAGTGTAACCGGGTTTTTTCTTGGGTGCTGGTGAGACACAGCTACCCCAAGAGAATGCTGTGGGTTTTTGGCCTTCACTTTTTTAAAGAATAAGCAATGGAACCACTGCAGGTGTGCTGTATGCTCATAAAAGTAAATATCAGGTCCAATAAGTGTTGCAGAAAGGTGATTTTATTTAGGTGATTTTATTTAGGTAGAGGAAAGAGAAGGAAAGGAGAAGCAAAGAACTTCCACGAAGAGTGTGGAAGGGGATTCCAGAGGGGAATTCTGGCCAGGTGTGTGGACATAGACTTTTATCCTGGGAGGAAACCCCACCTTCTTCAAGACCCTGGGCCAATGAAAAGAGTTTCTTAGAACTTCTGCTGGAGTGACTGACTTTTAGTCTCTTCCCATGCCTGTGAAATTCAAACATAAACCATTAAATCTCCCGGATGGAGAGAGATGGGAGAGGGGCATGGCACTGGGAAATTCTTGCCCTTAAAACTACACCCCCTTATGAACCTGGAAAAAGAACACATTCCCTCAGTACATTGTATTTTCTAGGAATTTATCCATTTCTTCTAGGTTTTCTAATTTATGGGCATGTGGTTGCTCATAGTAGCTTCTAATGATCCACTGAATACTGCACTATTGGTTATAATGTCTCTTTTTTCATCTCTGATTTTACTTATTTGGGTTGTTG
>CAUYLG010032441.1:0-56543 GCA_963573385.1 Cacajao melanocephalus
TTCTGGGTCATTTAAACAATTGTTAATTAATTTTTTTAGGACGGAGTTTCCCTCTGTCACCAGGCTGTAATCCCACCAGTCGCTGGGATTACAGGCGCCTGCCACCACACCCAGCTAATTTTTTGTATTTTTAGTAGAGACAGGGTTTCACCATGTTAGCCAGGATGGTCTTGATCTTCTCACCTCGTGATCTGCCTGCCTAGACCTCCCAAAGTGCTGGGATTACAGGCATGAGCCCCCACACCTGGGCAATTTATTTATTTTTTTGAGACAGAGTTTTGCTCTTCTTGCCAGGCTGGAGTGCAGTGGTGCAATCTTGGCTCACTGCAACCTCCGCCTCCTGGATTCAAGCGACTCTCCTGCCTCAGCCTCCAGAGTAGCTGGGACTACAGGTGCACACCACCACACCTGGCTAATTTTTGTATTTTTAATAGAGATGGGGTTTCATCACATTAGCCAGGCTGGTCTAGAACTTTTGACCTCAAGAGATCCACCCACCTCAGCCTCCCAAAGTGCTGAAATTACAAGTGTGAGCCACCACACTCAGCCTAAACAATTTAAAAAGTAGTTTTAACTATATGCATTTTCACTTTTCGGATTTTAGAATGCAATGTCCCTTCCCTTACCTCTGAAAACCTGACACTGTTATATTCAGGGAGTTACATCTGTTCTGAAGATCTACTATGTATTGGGACAGGCTTTCTGGAGCATTTAAAAAGAATGTGAAATCCTGATCACATGCATCTTATCTCTTGAAATTGGACAGAAATTGTTAATTGGGTGTAAAGGCAATGAAAAAGCACAACTTTATTAGGCAGATTTAGTGAGCAAATGTAGGTTCATAGGTATGTTATGGAACAGTGTGATTAACAACAGTCTTTTTTTAAAAAGTACGTTCTATAGCTTTTGTGTAGTTAAGAGTAGATATTCTACATAATCTGTTTTAGAAATATTTTCATCGAAGACTGTGGGCTTTATAGCAGACCACGTGGAAGAGCTCTGGTGATATGAGAAACAGACCTGATAGACGACACTCAAGCTCATCCCACATCAGTTACCATGCTCAGACCTCAGACTCAGATGTGTGAAGTGGAACTCCTTGCCCTCCCACTTGGCCACACCTGTTCCTCTCTGGACTTCCCCTTTTCTATTAATGTCTGCCTCCCTCTTTCCCCAAGTCAGCCAAGCTCAGAGCTTCCCAATCAGAACTACCCGCTGACTTACCTTACTTCCTTTATTACCTGACTCCCTGCCCTCCCCCCCATTTTTTGACATGGGGTCTTGTCATGTTGTCCAGTCTGGTCTCAAACGCTGGGGTTCAAGTAATCCTCTCACCTCAGTCAGTCTCCCAAATAGTTGGGATTATAGGCATGAGCCGCCATCACATCCAGCTAATTTTACGTTTTTAGTTGGGATGGGGTTTCACCATGTTGGCCAGACTGGTTTCGAAATTTTGACCTCAGTGATCCACCCACCTTGGCCTCCCAAAGTGTTAGGATTACAGGCATGAGCCACTGCACCCAGCCACATGGCTCTTGTTTCTTATTCTCTTGGGGCATATGGCAGATTTGCCTTGAAGTATATTTTTCTGCTGTGCTCAATCAGAGACACCATAGTATAGAGAAAATATAGCATTGAGTGAGGTCAGAAAACCCACAATTAGTGTTAGCTCACGCTCAATCCCAGCTAGGTCACCATGGGCCAGCCACTTAATTTCTCTGAGGATCTGTATCCTCATCAGGAGCAAACAGAGTTAGTAATACCCAAGATTCCTTTCTTATAGGATTGTTACGAGATCAGCGGCAATGTATGCAGCAGCACTTCGTGAGCTAGAAACCACCGCTATGCTGATACATAGTAAGAGTAGAAATATGTTCTATTATGTGTCTAGGATTGCACCTAGCACATAATAGGTCTTTCATAAATTATACTTATTATTTCTAAGGATATTAAAACATAGCTTAATATAAGCACATAACATTGTTTGGTTCTGTACTGGATTGTTGATTCAGAATTTGGGGCTATGGCCAAGTAGCATACTTTTTTCTTCCTCTGATTCAATTGCAAGATATTAGAGACAACCAAGGTGCTGCCGTTTTACATTCACAGATTAATTTCATCCATTAAAAAAATCAGATGACAAAATTAATTACACATTGTACAATGAGGGATCCCAAATTGGCTTTAGAAAACACAGTATGTTGTAAATGAAAACAGACTCTGAAGGGAAGCTCACTCCTAGGAGACTTGCTTAATAGAATGTTTATTGCCTACGTGTCTTTAGTAAAGAGGTGTCTGGAATTCCCATCTGGGATTTATTAGTCTAAATATTCAGGTGGTCCAGTGCAGAATGTTAGTTCCTAACTTAAAGGAAACAAAGTTTCCAATCTGAGGATGGTGAGATTGCTGCTCTTTTACAGTGGACAGCTGCTGCTGGTGTCTTGCTTGGCCTGGAAATGCCATTAACTGAAATGGAATTTTGTTCAATCCATCTTATTAATGGTTCCTAAAGCAGTTGTGCTGGGTTGATAGGTGGCTAGTAAGGTTGTCTCTGTAAAGATAAGCACCATCTATTAGTTGAAGTCTGGAGTCCACTGGATTTCTACCAGGGATGTTTGCATTTGCTCAGCTCTCTGTTTATGACGATGTCGAAGGATGTGCGTCTGTTCTGTGCATGTTGTAAAACAGAAGGTTTGCAGCTGTCAGATTTGTTTTTTTTCTTGGCTCCTTTTCTGACAGAATTTTTGTAAACTTGATAGTTTTATGGATTGTCGAAAATTACTAACCTCAGTTCTCCAGATGTCATGCAAATTTTCTTGTCTTGTTTTCTTTCTCTGAAGATAGCAGATATTTATGTTCATAGTTTCTTGTAAGGTAATTTTTGGGAAAGAGGAAATTAAGATTGTTCTTATATGCTATCATAATTCTATATTATAAAATGATTAAATGATTATTTTATTAGCTATATAGTGCTTCGAAAGTATCCAACATGTGTTGTGCTCTCTAGAAAGGAGAACAAACAAATGCAGGGTATAATCTTGTGTTTTAAATAGCTATGGAGCTACCTCGGAAGACAACTAACATCAAGATTATTAAGTATAGTACAAGTTCACTATAGGAACTATAGTGGACCTATAGAAGTATAGGTCCACTGTGGGCTTCAGTAGGCTTTTAAGAGGAGTTGGGGACCTGAGTATGGCTTTGGGAGGGGTAAAAAGAGGCTGAAACAGCTGAAAAAATAGACCAGCAGCAGCTGTCCCCACTGTGTGGCCACACAGGGTGTCATGATTCATCATAAGGTTTGTCTCAAGTAATTTCCAGTTAATGAAAAAAGGTGTCAAAAATTTCTGAATGATTCGTTTTCAAATCACTCATATCTACGTGTGTGTGTGTGGGCGCACATTCGTGATTTTGCCTCTAGTAGCATCATTCACACTCACTTGCATTGCTGTTGCTTTCTTTGGGAGAGAGAAGTTGGTATTTCAGCAGTTGTATTAGTCTGTTTTGTATTGCTATAAAGAAAAACCCGACTCTGGGTAATTTATAAAGAAAAGAGGTTTATTTGGCTCATGATTCTGCAGGCTATACAAGCATGGCACCAGCATCTGCTCAGCTTCTATTGTTACCTCAGGAAGTTTTTCCTCATGGCAGAGGTGAAGAAGGAGCAGATGTGTCACATAGAGAGGGAGCAAGAGAGAGGGGAGGAGGTACCAGGCTCTTTTAAAGAAGCAGCTCGTGCATGAACTAATAGAGCAAGAATTCATTCATTACCATGGGGAGGGCACCAAGCCATTCATGAAGGATCCACCCCCGTGACCCCAACACCTCCTATCAGGCCCCACCTCCAGCATTGGGGATCACATTTCAACATGAGACTTGGAAGGGACAAACATCCACGATAGCAGGCATCCTGGGACCGGGGCCTCACCCACAGCCTGTCCTATTGGTGTTGCCTTCATGGGTGCAAGGACTGAGGCAGCCAATGGTTGTGTGGCAGATATGAATTAACATATTTCTAGCTTCAGTGAGCGTTTGAATTTTCAACCCATGGTCTTGTTTAAGGGAAACCAGCTTAAAATCTGTGCGGCAATGCTAACTAGAGATGATGGCTTACTGACTGCTGCAGGAATGGAGAGAAAAAAAGGCCTATCCAGGAAACATGTTGATGTGAGATTAGAAATAAGGGGGACAGAGCACCATAAGTCAATGATAACTGTAAGGTTTGTAGCCCCCAGTGCCTAAGTGAGAAAAACTTAATATTATAAAGAAATATAATATTAAGTATGGTTAATATTAAGTCTCTATCTGTGCCTTCAGGAATACCCTTAGATAGGGTGATCCTCAGGAACCATCCAAGCAGACAGGTCCTAATGGCAGCTGGAAACACATAGGCTAGAGCAGAGCCTTCCTGGCTCATGTACCCTTAGTGGTCTCAGTAATTTTTTTCATGCCATTTCTAGGACAAAAGAAATACTTAGCAGTTTCATTTGTTAAGTGCTTAGTTCCAAACAACTTAGTATTTCTGTATTAATAACTTTGTAGTTGTGAAAAAATAATACATATATATTGAAATCTAAAAAAAATGTTTTTATGTTACTCTTCATTTCTTCTTTTTCTTTTTTTTCAGGTGTCTTGCACTAGAATACTCTTCATTTCTTTTTTTTAAATTTTTTTATTTTTAAAATTTATTTTATTTTATTTTATTTATTTATTTATTTTTATTTTTGAAAGAAAGAAAAAGAGAGGAAAGAAAGTGAGAGTGAAAGAAAGAAAAAGAATGTAAGAGAGAAAGAAAGAGGAAGAGAAAGAGGGAGAGAGAAAGGGATTCTTGTTCTATTGCCCAGGCTAGAATGCAGTCTAAAAATGGGTATTAAAAACCTCTTTTATGCCAAAAATTGTGCTTAACAATGGAGACAGGAAGGAAAAAGAGATGAAAATAACAAACAAGCAGCCAACCAATATTTTATTTAAACCTGTGAAATGCTATGCAATTGCTGAGGAGTGATTTACTTCCAATTATGTGGCCGCTTTTAAAATAGGTGTAATATGATACTCAGAAAAATGTATGTTTTGTGGATTTGGGGTGGAGAATTCTGTAAATATTTGTTAAGTTTACTTGTTCCAGGTCTGAGTTCAAGCTTTGTTTTTTATATCCATGGCTGTTTTGCTTACTAAGCTGATACTATTGGGTTTAACCTGACATTAAAAGAAAATATTCTATTCATTCATTTATTCAATAGACATTGCATCATTCATTCAAAATACAATGAACTAGTAATTTCAATATATATATTTTTATTGTTTAAAAGAAAAATAGCTTTTATTGTTTGAACATCTTACAATTATGACAAATTCTGACTATATATTTTATTAGTCTTCATAGTTGCTTGCTCACAAAATAAAATATTCTGTTCGACAGTCAAAAACAAAATAGAGAAAACATTATTGGAGATTTTAAAAGCTCAACATTAAATTCTGGAAATTATAGACTAGCAAAATTATAGAATGCTTACAGAACTGACACCTTGCGTGCACTTAGAAAAGGATGGTCACTAAATTCCTGCATAAATTCACTAATAATAAATCATTGTGTATCTTTAGAAATTATCATTGAGTGAGTAAATGAATGAATGACTATCTGGCCCAACCAAATATCTATTTTAATAGAATCACTAGACTGGTAGATAGAGAATAGGAAATTATAGTGCATTGTGTTTTAGCAAGATATTGAACGAACACTATCCTTAGGCTACAATGGAAAAATATAAAGCAGATGATAGCAGCTTCACATATATGCAGCTAATTTCCTGAAGAGACCTAGAAAATATGTATTTCTAGGCAATAAAATGTTTAACTTCATGATGTCATTATCTACTTGTGATGCATATAAATCTGTACACTTCTAACAACCCTGAATCCAAATTTAATCGGTCACATATATTAGAATATTTGATAATTGGCCTTTTGGAGAAATCAGTTAATATACTTTGAAGAACAGATATGTTATGCATACAATTGGAAAGCATACAACAAACTTTCTAATTCCTTTCAGTAGGGTTGTAAGCACTGTATAGAATGCCCAAAACAAACATCTGTCAATTAAGTCAATAAATTAGCCATAAAAATTATAAATTTTTGCTGTGAAGTTTCGGGGTTTTGGTTTGTTTTTTTCTTTTTGAGACAGGGTCTCCTCTGTCTCCCAGGTTGAAGTGCAGTCGTGCGATCATGACTAACTGCAGCCTGGACCTCCTGGGCTCAAGCAATCTGCCCGCTTCAGCCTTCTGAATAGCTGGGAGTACAGGCGTGCACCACCACATTCAGATCATTTTTGTATTTTGAATAGACACAGGGTTTTGGCACATTTCCCAGGCTGGTCTCAAACTCCTGGGCTTGAGTGATCTCCTCCCAAAGTGCTGTGATTACAACTGTGAGCCACTGTGCCCAACCAAAGTTGATTTTAAATGTATGTTATGTACGACTAAATAATGCCAGTTTATCAAATTTAAAATATGATTTATTCATATTTAGCTTTTCCTTTTCAGTGGCCATAGTATGTTTATCATTCTGTGTCAATAGTAAAAGTATCTCTAGTAGTATAAGCATTCAGTTCCCCAATTCTCATAATTTTTAAAATTAATGAATTTATTTTATTTTATATTTTATTATACCTTAAGTTCTGGGATACATCTGCAGAGCACGTAGATTTGTTACATAGGTATACATGTGCCATGGTGATTTGCTACATCCATCAACCCATTATCTACATTAGGCATTTTTCCTAATGCTATCCCTCCCCTGGTCCCCCATCCCCCAAACAAGGCCCAGTGTGTGATATTCCCTTCCCTGTGTCCATGTGTTCTCATTGTTCAGCTCCCATGTATGAATGAGAACATGTGGTGTTTGGTTTTATGTTCCTGTGTTAGTGTGCTAAGAATGATGGTTTCCAGATTCATCCATGTCCTTGCAAAGGATATAAACTTATCTGTTTTATGGCTGCATAGTATTCCATGGTATATATGCACCACATTTTTCTGATCCAGTCTATCACTGATTGGCATTTGAGTTGGTTCCAAGTCTTTGCTCTTATGAGCAGTGCTGAAATAAACATACAGGTGCATGTGTATTTATGGTAGAATGACTTATAGTTCTTTGGGTATATACTCAGTAATGGGATTGCTGGGTCAAAGGATATTTCTGGCTCTAGATCCTTGAGCAATCACCACAATGTCTTACACAATGGTTGCACTGATTTACACTACCACCAACAGTGTAAAAGCATTCCTCTTTTTCCACATCCTCTCCAGCATCTGTTGTCTCCTGACTTTATAACGATTGCAATTCTAATTGGTGTGAGATGGTATCTCATTGTGGTTTTGATTTGCATTTCTTTAATGACCGGTGATGATGAGTTTTTTTTCCAATGTTTGTTGGCTGCACAAATGTCTTCTTTTAAGAAGTGTCTGTTCATATTCTTCACCCACTTTTTGATGGGGTTGTTTGTTTTTTCTTGTAAATTTGTTTAAGATCTTTGTTGATTCTGGATATTAGCCTTTTGGATAAATAACAAAATTAAGGCAGAAATAAATGAGTTCTCTGACACCAATGAGAACAAAGACACAACATACCAGAATGTCTGGGACATAGCTAAAGCAGTGTTTAGAGGGAAATTTATAGTGCTAAATGCCCACAGAAGAAAGTGTGAAAGATCTAAAATTGGCATCCTTACTTCACAATTAAAAGAACTAGAGAAGCAAGAGATACAAAGTCAAAATCTAGCAAAAGTCAAGAAATAACTAAGATCAGAGAGGAACTGAAGCAGATAGAAACACAACCCTTCAAATATGAATGAATCCAGAAGCTGGTTTTTTGAAAGATTAACAAAATAGATAGACTCCTATCCAGATTAATAAAGAAGAAAACAAAGAAGAATAAAATAGACACAATAAATAATGATAAATGGAGATCACCACTGATCCCACAAAAATACAAACTACCATCAGAGAATACTGTAAAGACCTCTAAGCAAATAAACCAGAAAATTTAGAAGAAATGGGTAATTTGTTGGACACTTACACCCTCACAAGACTAAACTAGGAAGAAGTCAAATCTCTGAATAGACCAATAACAAGGTCTGAAATTGAGGCAGTAATTAATAGCCTACCAATCAAAACAAGTCCTGGGCCACATGGATTCATAGCCAAATTGTACCAGAGGTACAAAGAGGAGCTGGTACCATTTCTTCTGAAACTATTTCAAACAATAGAAAATGAAGGACTCCTTCCTAACTCATTTTATGAGGCCAGTATCATCCTGATACCAAAACCTGGCAGGGACATAAAGAAAAAAGAAAATTTCAGACCAATATTCCAACATCTATGCAAAAATCCTCTATAAAGTACTGGCAAACAGAATCCAGCAGCCCATCAAAAAGCTTATCCATCACGATCGAGTCAGCTTCATCCCTGGGATGCAAGGCTGATTTAACATATGCAAATCAATAAAGGTAATCCATCATATAAACAGAGCCAAAGACAAAAACCACATGATTATCTCAATAGATGCAAAAAAGGTCTTCGATAAAATTTAACACATCTTCATACTAAATCTCAATAAACTAGGTATTGATGGAACATTATCTCAAAATAATAAGAGCTATTTATGACAAATCCACAGCCAATATCATACTGAATGGGCAAAAGCTGGAAGCATTCCCTTTGAAAACCAGAACAAGATAAGGATGCCCTCTCTCACCACTCCTATTCAACATAGTATTGGAAGTTCTGGCCAGTTCAATCAGTAAGAGCAAGAAATAAAATGTATTCAAATAAAAAGTGAGGAAGTCAAATTGTCTCTGTTGGCAGATGACACGATTGTACCTTTAGGAAACCCCATCATCTCAGCCCCAAATATCCTTAAGCTAATGAGGAACTTCAGCAAAGTCTCAAGATACAAAATACATATTTTTGATGCTCATTTTCTATATCCAAAAAACATAAGGTAGAAAAGCAAAGACATGTAGTAATGAATTCAGCTAAATGAAATTTTTAAATGTTTATGATAAAATTTTCTGTAAAATATAAAATCACAATGAATGAAGAAGCAATTTCATTTGGAATATGAAATAAAGGCTTTCATTTTACTAAATTATGTTAGTATAATACGATTGTATAAGAAGTGATTGTCTCTCCCACGTTAGACTATTGTAAGCATCAAAATTAATACATATAGAATCACATTGTCAAGTGAGGAAAAGTAAAAACATATTTTTAACAACAGATGAATATATACATATATGTGTATGTTTGTGTGTTATAATAAGAAAATGTACACTTGGCCTCCTTCTCATTCAAAAAAGTGTATTATGTGTTCATCTGTTCTCATTACTAACATGCCATGAACTTTGCTAGTAATACTGTGAATGGAGATCTTTCTAAATTTTGCTATATCCTCATTTTGGCATTCTGCTAAGCTTTTGCTTTCTTCCTCTTCTTGACATTAAATTAATTATTTTCTCATTAATAGTCACAGAACAATTATTTATGTGCAAAATGCTATGCTATAAATTACCACTGGGTAGACCGAAGGGGATTAAACGGATGAATAAGGTTGTGTCTTTGCCCTCAAACTGGTTACGGTGGAGCCTAAACAATTAACTGAATGCAATAAAGTTCAGTCTTAGTTTTCAAAATTGGTGCATTGCCATTTTTCCATCTACTTCTTTTTCACTTTTAATTTTAAATATTAATTTTAAGGCATTATCATCCAAAAGATGAAGACCTTTCTCCATTTGGGGAAAGTATTTAAGGCTGCATGCAAATACAATTTCTTAAAATCCATTACAGTGGTATAATCTTAACAGAGAGGTCAGCCCTAGATGTTTTATTTACATTAACATGCTAGACTGATAAAAATTTTGAGTCTTATCACAGAGTTTTGCCATTAAGAGAGATGAAGTCATTCACTTCTAAAAAAGGACTTTTTGGTTTTACAGTTTTCTGCATTTGGTTGGGTTGTTCTGAATATTGTGGCAGCCCTACTTTAAAAGATACATTGCACAGCTAACATGTATTGAAAAGGATTTTAATATAGGGTTGATTACACGTTTGGATCCAAGTGTATCATTTTGGGCTGCTCAGAATAACAGAACCATCTTAAATATTATGGGAATAGAGAGGCTAAATACAGAAGTTAGGGCTTATACAATATTTGAGAAAGTGATGAAGTGAAGGTTGGTAGTGAAGAATACAGCTGTAGAGTCAGCTGAAAAGTCACTAGAGCATCCAGTAGCCCTGTGGCAAGTATAGTTGATCCTTGAACAATGCAAGCATTAGAAGTGACAAACCCTATGCAGTCAAATATTGGCATACAACTGTTCACTCCCTCAAAACGTAACTACTAATAGCCTACTGTTGACTGGAAGTCTTATCAATGACAGAAACTATTGATAAACATATGTTATTTATGTATTATATAGTGTACTCTTACAATACAGTTAGAGAAAAGTAAATGTTATTAAGAAAATTATAAGGAAGAGAAAATACATTTACTGTTTATTAAGTGGAAGTAGATCATCAAAAAGCCCTCCATCCTTGTCATTTTCATGTTGAGTAGGCTGAGGAGGAGGAAGAGAAGGGGTTGGTTTTGCCATCTCTTGTGTGGCAGTGGGGAAAGATATCTGAGTATAAGTAGATACCTCCAGTTCAACCTGTATTGTTCAAGGGCCAACTGTAGTTCTAAAATGTTGCCAGGAAATTGCTGTGGAAAAGATATGATCCATTGTCTCATCCTGTAGCAGTAAAGCTAGAGATTGCTGGAATGCTCAGTTGTGATATCTGCTTCACACAGCCTCTTGAATGAATATCTTCTTTCCAAATTTTGTCAAACATCTTGTAAAGAACCAATTTTAATTCACATTCATATAGGGAACTGCTATAACTGGTGTTGATTACTTATAGTTCAGCACAGAAGAGGTGATGCACCTTAAGCAAAACTCGATTATTCTCAAAAACAATGAAATTAATATTACAGAAAAAAATAATTGAATCACATTTTTTAAAGATGCTGATGGAGGGATGGTTTTTCCAGTGACACTGCAAAGATCTTAGCCCTTAACTTTCTACCAACCATCTTGCTAAACTCTTCTTGTGTAACTAATGGCTATTTACTTATTCAACAAATATTCAATTATTCTTTGTAGGCTAAATTACAGTCCCAGTTTTGATTATGATCCTTCTAGTACTGCAGTTTGCACAACCTTGATTTCTCCATGTGTTTCAAGAATTTAAAGAGTGAAAAATATTCAGAATAAAATCAAACTTTGACTGCCTTTCCCCAATCTATTGCATAAAATGCTTCAGATTCCTGCTTACCATAAAGGAGTCTTCTTGAGCATTAATCAAATTGCAAAAGCATCACAAAAGTTTGAGCTAAGGCATTGGTTGTTTTTCTCCTTTCACAACTCTGACTTTAGCATAGATTCTCATACTATATTAACTGATTTTAAATTGAAGAGATAATTCAGAAGTCAGTTTTCTTAATATTCCCAAACAAAATGTTAAAACTGAGGAATGGTTTACTGAAAAATTCTACTAATCTACCAAAGTATTTTAATCAATTTGGCACTTATGAATTAAGTAAATGTTGTATTTAATTAGGTAGATAACACAGTAACATTGCAGATAAATTTACTTGTCGTTAAATATATTAAGAATTTACAGGGCCTGCAGGCAGTATTGCCAACTAGATAAAGCTAGGAGGAACATCTGCCACTGAGGAAAGGAAGCACTGGAAAGACCGGTGCATTCCAAGCATATCTTCAGAATGAAGGTGTTGAGAGTGGACAGAGGGAAGGCATAAGGGCTAGGCTGAAATAGGGTAAGCTGGAAACCCTGCATAAACCTATCACACACCGGGACAAGTTCCTGGCCTCAAATGACTCCTGGGTAAGGGGTGAGTTGAGCAGGTGAAGAGTGACCAACTCTCACCACTGACCTTTGGAATCCTGACAGCGGGAGAATCCATGGCCCCCATGGATGCTTAAGCTGGTAGGGAGAACTTCTTAGAGGGTGGTAGTGGCAGGACTCCAGCCTTTACAGAGTCCACAGGGTTTGGTGTGGAAATGTCTGCAGATGAGTACGGCCAGGGACGCACATCCCCCAAGGGTTCCTCCACTCCCCTAGGTGATGCTAGCCTTAGGGGAACTGTTGGATTTGAACAGAGCAGGGCAATATTTCCCATGAGATAATGACAATCTGATCTTAGCGCTCTTTTTTCTGCTCACCTATCCTGTGGCTCCACCCTGGCCATTCCTGCTTGCAATGGTGCTTCGGATGCCCAACGAGAATGCCTCCTGGGGATCTGCATTATAGCTTCTATCCTGGCAGACCATGCCTGGCCATTGGAGAGCTCCAGCAGAGTGGCCCCCACCAAAACATAGAAACTCACCTGTGCCCTCCCCACACCACAGCCTCCCTTGTGCCACTTTGCTGGCACATAGTCATCCATGGTCAACCCTTCATATCTTTGCTGGCATGCTGTGCATGGGTAGATCATGCCTCTCCTTCCTCACTGGTGTATGGGTGGGCCTGCACCCTGCCCTGATATTGCTGCTGGCATGAGCACACTCATTGCCCCAACACTGCATCACCACACTGCCATTATTGGCTTTAACGTGTACAAGGATGCCAGTGGCTCTACCCCCAACCCTGCACCATAAGTGCTTCTGGCATGAATGAGTATGCACACTGCTGTGCTGCCACTGCTGCTGGCACAAGGAAACAAGCACATGAGTATGGATCCCAGTGTCATTGCCTGACAAACTGCTTTGACAGGCACCACCCTTCAGACTATTGCAACCAGAGTTCTGGGAACACATTAGTCCCTCCATTACAGCAGGTTTCCAACCTAGAGGGGTGAAAGTATAAAGGCAGGGGCCTGATACCAGCACCCCAGATTTAGAGCACACAGTCAAGGAGTAATAAGGTAAGCCTTGTCACCAAAATCTACCAGAAACAATGCCAGTCAACTAATCCCACCTTATACCACAATCAAGCTCCCAAGGACATCAAAGAAAATAAAAGCAAAAATTAAAAAAAAAAAATCCAACAGAAACAACTTCAAAGATTGAAGGGATATCAACCCACACAGATGAGGGAAAAAAAAAAAAAAAAACAGGAGAACTCTAACAACTCAAAAAGCCAGAATGTCTTCTTACATCCAAATGATCTGACTAGTTCTTCAGCAATGGTTCTTAACCAGACCAAAATGGCTGAAATAATATGAATAGAATTCAGATTATGAATAGGTCACATATTGCTTGGAGGTTTTGCTCATTCGTCTTTATTATTTTTTCTTTATTTTCTTCTTATTTTGGACAGCAAGTTTTTCTTTATTTCTTCTTGTTTTGGACAGCAAGTTTTCAAACTGAGATTCTTCCCTCAGTTTGCAAGATTCTTCTGTTAATACTTGTGATTGTACTATGAAATTTTTGAAGTCAGTTGATAAGCTCTTTTAGCTGAGTTTGATTGTTTCTTAAAAAGGCCATTTATTCTTTCCTCACCTGTATCATTCTATTGTATTCCTTAGAATTTTTGGATTGTGTTTTCATTTTATCCTGAATTTCAAGAAGACCATTCTCAAAACACATAATCATCAGATTCTACCAGGTCAAAATGAAATTAAACATGTTAAAGACAGCTAGATATAAGATGCAGGTCATCTACAAAGGGAACCCTATCAAGCTAAGAGTGGAGCTTTCAGCAGAAAACCTACAAGCCACACACACATCATTGAGGTAGAAAACTAACAGAGTTGAATAGGACCCGAACTCAACACTTGAACAAATGTACCTAATAGACTTCTATAGAACACTCCACCAAAAAACAACACAACAGGCTTCTCATATGTTCATAGCACACACTCTAAAATCAAACACACAGTTAGCTATAAAATGAAAATTCAAAATAAACAAAATCATACCAAACACTCTTGGACACAGTGCAATAAAAATAAAAGTCAAGAATAAAAAATCACTCAAAAGCATATCATTACATGGAAATTACACAAACTGCTCTTGAATGACTTTTGGATCAATAATGAAATTAAGCCAGAAATGAAGAAGTTCTTTGGAACTACTGAGAACAAAGATACAATGCACCAGAATCTCTAGAACATGGCTAAGGCAGTGTTAAGATGGCAGTTTATAGCTCTAAATGCCCACATCAAAAAGTTATAAAGATCTCAAATTAATGACTTAACATCACAACTAGAGGAAATAGAGAAACAAGAGCAAATTAACCTCAAAGCTAGCAGAAGACAAGAAATGACCAAAATCAAAGATGAATTGAAAGAAATTCAGACACACAAAAAAACTATACAAAAGATCAACAAATCTAGGAATTATTTTTTCAAAAAATTTAGCAAGATATGTAGACCACTAGAACAACTAATGAAGAGGGAAAAATAGATGTTCAAAATAAACGCAAATGACAAAGAGATTGTTACCACCTACCCCACAGAAATACAAAAATCCTACAAGCTAGAAAAATTACAAGAGATGGATAAATTCATAAAAACATACAATCTCCCAAGACTGAATCAGAAAGAAATTAAGTACCTTCACATACTAATAATGGGTTTGAAAACTGAATCAGTAATAAAAAGCCTGCTAATCAAAAAAATCCCAGGATCAGATGGATTCACAGTGAAATTCTACTAAATATATAAAGAATGGTAGGTTCTCCTCCTCTGGTCCCTAGGAGGTACTCCTCCCTAACTAATTTTATGAAGGCAGCACCATCCTGACACCAAAACCTGGCAGACACACAATAAAAAGGAAGGCTTCGGGCCACTATCCTTGAAGAACATAGTTGCAAAACTTCTCCACAAAGTATTAGTAAACAAAATCCAGCAGCACATCAAAAAGTTAACTTGCCATGATCAAGTAGGCTTTATTTCTTGGATGCTAGCCTGGTTCTACATACACAAATCTAGAAATATGATTCATCACTTAAACAGAACTAAAAACAAAAGCCAAATGATTATCTCAATAGATGTAGAAAAGGCATTCAATAAAATTCAACATTCCTTCATGTTAAAAACCGTCAAAAAATTGTGCACAAAAGAAACATACTTAAGAATAATAAGAGCTATCTAAGACAAACCCACAGCCAACGTTATACTGAATGGGCAAAATATAGAAGGATTCCCATTGAAAATCAGAACAAGACAAGAATAGCTTCTCACACCACTCCTGTTCAACATAGGACAACAAATCACGGCCAGAAAAAATAAGGCAAGAGAAAGAAGTAAACAGCATCCAAATAGTAAGAGAATATTTAAAACTATCCCTATTTGCAGATAATATGATTACATATCTAAAAAACTCTACAGTCTCTGTCCAAATGCTCCATGATCTAATAAACAACTTAGAAAAGTTTCAGGATACACAATCAATATACAAAAATTAGTAGCATTCCAATATACCAACAGCCAACCTAAGAACCAAATCAAGAACATAATCGTATTCACAATAACCACAAAAGAATAAAATACCTAAGAATACAGCTAACCAGGGAAGTGAAAGCATTCTCCAGGGAGATTGGCAAAACACTACTGAAATAAATCAGAGATGACACAAACAAATAGAAACATCACCCCAAGCTCATGAATAGAAATAATCAACATCGTTAAAATGACCACACTGTCCAAAGCAATTCATAAATTTAATGCTATTTCTGTCAAACTATCAATTGAATTCTTCATAAAATT
This sequence comes from Cacajao melanocephalus, assembly GCA_963573385.1. Lineage (NCBI taxonomy): Eukaryota > Metazoa > Chordata > Mammalia > Primates > Pitheciidae > Cacajao > Cacajao melanocephalus. Next base: position 15,769 of record CAUYLG010032441.1, read on the forward strand.
AGAAAAAAAAAACTGCTTTAAAATTTGTATGGAACCACAAAAGGAGCCCAAAGAGCTGAGGCAATCCTAAGCAAAACGAAAATAGCAGGCGGCATCACGTCACCTGACTTCAAACAATACTACAAGACTACAGTAACAAAAACAGTAAGATACTGGTACAAAAACAGAAACATCAACCAATAGAACAGAATAGAGAGCCTAGAAAAAATGCTGCAAATCTACTATCATCAGATCTTCAACAAAGTCACCAAAAACAAGCAACGGGAAAAGAATTTCCTATTCAAAAAATAGTGCTGGAATAACTGGCTATCCATACGCAGAAGATTGAAACTGGACCTCTTCCTTACACAACATAAAAATTAACTCAAGATGGGTTAAAGACTGAAATATAAAACCTAAAACTAAAACATTCTGGAATATAATCCAGGAAATACCATTCTGGGAATAGGAACTGGAAAAGATTTTATAAGACACCAAAAGTAACTGCAGCAAAAACAAATATTGACAAATGTGAGCTAAACTAAAGACCTTCTGCACAGCAAAAAAGAAAAAAAAAGCTATCGACAAAGTAAACAGACAACCTACAAAATCAGAGAAAATATTTCCAAACTATGCATATGGCCAAGGTCTAATATCCAGGATCTATCAAGAACTTAAATTTACAGGAAAAAAATGAACAACCACATTAAAAAGTAGGCAAAGGACATGATCAGACATTTTTCAAAAGAAGACATTCATGCAGCATAGATCAAAAAATGCTCAACTCTCTAATCATTAGAAAAAATGCTAATTAAAAACACCATAAGATACTGTATCATGCCAGTCAGAATGGCCATTATTAAAAAGTCAAAAACTAATAGGTGCCAGCCAGCAAGGTTGTGGATGAAAGGGAATACTTATACACTGCTGGTGGGAATGTAAATTAGTTCAGCCATTGTAGATAGCAGTTTGGAGATTTTGAAAATAATTTAATAATTAGGTAAACTTAGAAATAACTTAACAATGGGATTGCTGGGTCAGATAGTAATTCAATCCCGCAATCCCATTATTGAATATATACCAAAGAATATAAATCCATGTAACATAAAGACACATGTATGTGTATGTTCATTGCAGCATTATTCACAGTAGCAAAGACATGAAATCAGTCTAAATGCCCATCAATACACTGGATAAGGAAAATATAGTGTCTATGTACTATGAATATTGCATAGCCATAAAATAGAACAAGATCATGTCCTTTGCAGTAACATGGTTGGAGCTGTAGGCCGTTATCCTAAACAAACTAACACAAGAACAGAAAACCAAAAACCACATGTTCTCACTTATAAATGGGAGGTAGCTAAACATTGAGCATGTATGAACACAAAGAGAGGAACAAAGGATACCAGGGCCTACTTGAGGAGGTAGAGTAGGAGGAGAGTAAGGATGGAAAAGCTGCCTATTGTGTACCATGCTTATTACCTGTGTGATTAAATAATCTATACATCCAACACCCATGACACACAAGTTTCTTATATGACAAATCTCTACCTGTCCCTGAAACTAAAAGTTAAAAGAAATTTACATGTGTGCTTGTTTTTTGGTAAAATCAAAGTAAATACTTTTATTACTTCTCTAAATAATTTTCATAAGCAGATAAAGAGCTTATTAAGAATATGAATGACATAAGGCTTTTGTGATATATTTGTGATTAGCGTACACGAATGTGTAGTATTACACACTGACATGAACACACAAACAATCACCCATAATTTTATTCAAGTTACTAAATAATAGCATTTGTCAAATTATAGCAAGAGGGATTCTTTATTTATGGTAATTTATTTTGTTCTAATTAATCAACATTATTTACTTTATTCCTGACATAAGTTCAATATCCTAAAGTAGTGACTGTGCATTGTTTTTAACCCTGTTGAAATTCATGGAGTTAGAGCCATAACCTACATCTTACAAAATTTTGCCTTCAGGACATTAGGAGTGTTTTTACTTCAGGAAAGATAACATTGATATTGTAACAGCCTCTGTGTGTGTGTGAAGGTGTGTGTATGTGTGTCTGTGTATGTCCATGTGTGTGTGTACATGTGATAAAATTCTTGTAAAATTAAATGTCAGATTCAACTTAGCACTAGAAACACAGTCTATGCTTGTTTGAAGAGTGGCTGTCAACTTGTCTCTTGTCTTGTCAAATGCCAGCTGATGGGTTGTGATTACTTTAGGGCAAAAAATCAAAGTTTCATATCAAACATGGCTCAATAAAAGTGGAAGAAAATGCAAAAAAAAAATCTGTTAATTTTGTGGAGATCAAATTCCATACTTTTAATTATTTAAGAATATTTTAGCCAGTTTCCCTGCAGATGAATCAATAAGTCAGAAATCCAATTTGGAGTTAGGCAGGAAAAGAAATCCATCTAGTAGCAATTTCCATGAAATATTGTATATTTTAGTTTTGTACTCTAGTTGTACAGGAAGTTTTTGTTCTGGTATTTGCAGAAAAACAAATTTTATTTTGTGTGTGTGTGTGTGTGTGTGTGTGTGTGTGTTTTGAGATTTTCTTATTGAGTATCCATTAAGATAAAATTGTATCTATGTATCTATCTGTGAATCTCTTTGTTGTGTATATATATATATATATATATATATATATATATGTGTGTGTGTGTGTGTATATACATGTGTGTGTGTGTGTGTATGGTGTGTGTGTATGTGTGTGTATATATATATATATATATATATATATATATATCCCAAAACAAAACTGGGGCTCCATTTCTGGGTGCTATTGACAGGATACAATCCATTCAGGTGTCAGCAGCTGTGCCTAGTAGCAGTGTTAATGGCCAGCTGTTCCTGCACTATACACTGTGACATGTTAATCTGACTGTTTCTTATATTATAACTTTGGTTTCAATGTTTATTTCAGAGGAGATTTTGAATAGAAAGGCTTTTTTAGAAAATATTATTTATCTCAGAAAATTTACTAACAACTTCAGGGAGTATTGTTAGTTTCCAAAGAATCCCTGAAGAAACAAATATTTATTTAATGGGATATAAGCTGCTTAAGTCTTTTTTTTTCTTCTGCATGTGTTCTAATAACGTGCTTCATATACTGAAGATTAACACAGTATTTGTGAAGTATAGGTATGCTAATTGATGTTTATATCTAATTAACAATCATCTTTTAGCTCTCTTTTATAGCATATTTTAATCACAGAAATAAAAACTTATTTTAACAAATATAAATATATAGGGCATTCGTCATTTAATAAAGTATTTTCCTGAACTCTGAGCATATAGCAGTGAGTAAAAAAGTCAATAAAATGCATAATTTAAAGAGGATCACATACTAGCGTGAGTCAATGAACAAATATGAAATAAATACATATCATATACAGGATGATTACTGCTATGAAGAAAAATAAGAAAAGTAAAGGTAGATACTGCTAAAGACTGGTAGTGGAGTTGTAGTTTATATGTTGAGGTGATCAGAGAAAAACTTGCAGAGAAGGTGATATTTGAAAATCGACCTGAAGAAGTAAGAGAATAGAATATGCATGTATTTAGGGTGAAATCCCAGGCAGAAGGAATCACAAGGCCAACAGTCCTGGTGCAGACAGGTCTTCATGTATGTTAAATTTCCCTCATATGCTCTGTTCTGTGCCAAATATTGAAGACATAGCCACTAACCTTGCACAGTCTGCAATGTGGTTAGGAAAAAAGAGAGGCAAACGCATAGTTTGAAACTAAATGTCACCATTTTGTTTGTAATGATAACTCTAAGCAGAGAGAAGAGCAGATTTGATATCCAGTTATCTCTGATATTTTGGGGAAATGAGTAGAATTAAAATTATTTATGGCAACAGAATGAAAAGGGTAGACATTATCATTATAATTATAATAGTGCCAATTAAATTTAATGAATAGGTTTTGATATCCTTAAGCATAAAAATCTTTTCATCACTGCAATGTATCTCCATTAGTTGATAACAACATATATACATCAAAGTACCAGTAACAGTGGATAAATTATTGTTTTAAAATTATTTGTGAGTACCTTTATTTCACAAATTTTTTATTATAATTCAAATTCTGGGATACGTGTGAAGAACATGCAGGTTTGCTACATAGGTATGCATGTGCAATGGTGGTTTGCTGCACCCATCGCTCCCATCAACCCATCATCTACATTAAGTATTTATCATAATGCTAACCCTCCTCTAGGCCCCCACCACCCGACAGGCCCCAGTGTGTGATGTTTCCCTCCCTGTGTCCATGTGTTCTCATTTTTCAACTCCCACTTATGAGTAAGAACATTCAGTGTTTGGCTTCCTGTTCCTGTGTTAGTTTCCTGAGAAGGATGGCTTCTAGCTTCATCAATATCCCTGCAAAGAACATGAACTCATCCTTTTCTATGGCTACATAGTATTTCATGGTATATATGTGCCACATTTCCATTATCCAGTCTGTCACTGATAGACATTTGGGTTGGTTCCAAGTCTGTGCTATTGTGAACAGTGCTGCAATAAACATACATGTGCATGTGTCTTTATAGTAGAATGACTTAAAATCTTTTGGGTATATACCAAGTAATAAGATTGCTGGATCAAATGGTATTTCTAGTTCTAGTTCTAGTTCTAGATCCTTGAGAAATCACCAGTATCTTCCATGATGGTTGAACTAATTTACACTCCCACCAAGAGTGCAAAAGCATTCCTATTTCTCCACATCCTCTCCGGCATCTGTTGTATCCTGATTTTTAAATGTTCACCATTCTAACTGGTGTGAGATGATATCTCATTATGGTTTTGATATGCATTTCTCTAATGACTAGTGATGATGAGATTTTTAAAATATTTTGTTAGTTGCATAAATGTCTTACTTTGAGAAATGTCTGTTCATATCCTTCATCCATTTTTCAATCATGTTGTTTTTATCTTGTAAATTTGTTTAAGCTCTTTGGAGATTCTGGATATTAACCCTTTGTCAGATGGATAAAGTGGAAAATTTTTTCCCATTCTGTAGGTTGTCTGTTCACTCTGATGATAGTTTATTATGTGCAGAATCTCTTTAGTTTAATTAGATCCCATTTGTCAATTTTGGCTTTTGTTGCCATTGCTTTTGGTGTTTTAGTCTTGGAGTCTTTGCACATGCCTATGTCCTGAATGGTATTGCCTAGGTTTTCTTCTAGGGTTTTTATGGTTTTTGGTCTTACATTTAAGTCTTTAATCCATCTTGAGTTAATTTCTGTATAAGGTGTAAGGAAGGGGTCCAGTTTCAGTTCTCTGCATATGGCTAGCCAGTTTTCCCAACATAATTTATTAAATAGGGACTCTTTTCCCCATTGCTTGCTTTTGTCAGGTTTGTCAAAAATCAGATGGCTCTAGATGTATCGTGTTATTTCTGAGGCCTCTGCTCTGTTCCATTGGTCTATATATCTGTTTTGGTGTCAGTACCATGCCATTTTTGTTACTATAGCCTTGTGGTATAGTTTTAAGTCAGGTATCATGATGCCACCAGCTTTATTCTTTTTGCTTAGGATTGTTAAGCTGATAAGCAACTTTAGCAAAGTCTCAGGATACAAAATCTATGTGCAAAAATCAGAGGCATTCCTATACACCAATAATACACAGAGAGCCAAATAATAAGTGAACTCCCATTCACAACTGCTACAAAGAGAATGAAATACCTAGGACTACAACTCACAAGAGATGTGAAGGAGCTCTTCAAGGAGTACTACAAACCATTTCTCAGGGAAATAAGAGAGGACACAAACAAATGGAAAAACATTCCATGCTTATGGATGGGAAGAATCAATATCGTGAAAAGAACAATGCTGCTCAAATTAATTTATAGGTTCAATGCACTCCCCATCAAGCTACCATAGACTTTCTTCACATAATTATTTCATAAATATTAATGGTATTAATCCTTCATCAAAGGCTTATAATATATCTAGATTATATGTATTTTTTCTTTTTCAAAGCTTTTAGAATATTAGTTAGAATTTACCAGAAGTTAAATATCAAATGAAGGAATCATCATAATTTTTGGTAATTTAAAGCTCTTCTTAAAATTATGCAGAGATGGTTAAGCCTTTAGTTTATAAACAAAATTATTAGAAAAGAAAAATTTTGTGTTATGAAATTGATGTGACTATAGCAAGATAGATATTATAAATTTCCAGTATTGTAAAATAATTTTTATGAGCACAAACACACACAGTCAACACAAAGGACACATTTTCTTCCCTGCTGTTTTAGTGCTTTGAACTTAACAGCAATTAGCTTAAGTTAGTCTTCAGTCAAAACCAAAGTTACTATTTTATGTAAAAAAATTTGGTATGTATGTCAACTATCTTCCTTTCCTCCTTTTAGCCATATTGAAGGTCAAAACCTCATTATACAGCTAATACCAATATTTAAAATAATAATGAGTAATGTCATTCTGCCAAAGAAAAACATAGTTTACAGTGCTTCACATAGGCACTGGTTAAGAAAGTGTTTTACTTCCTAACAACCTCGAAAACAGATGTGAATAAGTAAAATTTCCCCAGAAGGCAAAACCTCTCTTTGTAAACGTCACCCGTTACCAGGCAGCAGTGCTGCATATCTGAAATGCTTGTGAGTGAGCTGGAGGTCATCCTGATATCAGCACCCCAGTGGAAAGATGATGGCACACTGATATAAATTTCCCTGCCAAAACTAATTACTGCTCAACACCTTTCTTTGACCCAGAGACCATTTTTTTCTTACAAAGTCTAAAAACTGAGATCAACTGCATTGCTTTAATAAGGTTAAATTCCAAAGAGTGACTCAGAAGAAACTACTGAAAGGTTTAGTTACTCACATAAGAATTATTCAGCAGCAAGTTAATAAAATAATATAATAAAAGGATGTTTCCATTAAGGGACCCCAGGATTAATTAAGTTAGCTTTCAATATGTCATATAAAATATAGATGAATATCAGTTATTCTATCTCCACAATATTTTTATGTCAACAATTTTTGAAAGTAATTATACATTCAACCATAAGTCTACTTATATTTGGCTAATTATACAACTTTCTGTATTTTTTAAAATGGTTTCCATGTATAAATGGATACAATTTAGCATGTTGATTGTACTTACTGTCTTCCCCAGGCCTCATTATTTTAAGGATTTATAATTCCAACATAAATTCCATTAATGACTTAACTCCCCACCAGCATAAGGAGAAATTATCAAAGATTTTTAGCTTTTTTCCTATCTCTAGTATTTAATAATCATTCATACTCACAAAAAGATCTGAAGAATTCTTTTCATTGCTATTCTCACTTTGCACCAATTCATCACTTGATAATTTCCTTGAGTGAGGGCTGTACCATCTCCTTCACTACCTGAACCCAGACCATGGGCCTCTCTGGATGGCTGGTGAACTCTGGCTATACCACTGCCCTCAGCACTGCCACTCCTGTCCTGACGGCTGCTGGAGACTTAAACTGCGGCAAAGGTGAGCACATCCACTGCTTTCTTCTGAACAGCTAGTCCAGGCTCTCATGAAGTCATGATGTGTATTACTTGCAGTAGAGCCACTCACCTCCATGCTGCCGTTGGATCTCTATGGAGTCCAATGTACAATAAACCAACGTATTTTTGTCTATGCAAGCTCACTTAACTTTCTGCTCTCCTAGGTAGCTTTAACATACTGCTCTATAGCTATTTCTCAAGTTGTAGATGTTATTAGACTACAAATTACCACTGAGCATATTATTTATCACTTCATCCCCACTACTAACCATCAGGTCTGGAAGGTACTAAGCAGTCAATAAATATTTGAGGAATTAAACTTAATTTATTTTGTCTGCTGAAACTCTTCTTCAGAAGATGGGAAAGGATTTCCCAGCCCTTACTGGACACTCTTCATAGAGATATATTTTTGGTGTCTAATTTGAGTCGCTCCCTCTTTCTCTTTCTCTTTCTCTTTCTCTTTCTCTTTCTCTTTCTCTTTCTCTGTCTCTAACTACACATACTTACGCGCATATGTATACATAGGTAAATATATTATTATATATGTGTGTACATGGATTTTGATATAGATGTATATAAACAGGTGTATATATGCCATTAGGATTACTTTGTACTCTCAGTAGTGATAACTACATGGAACAGTAAAACTTGTTTGCTTTTTAAATGAGATCTAAACATTTCTGAGTATGTAATAAACCTTTGGTGCCCTTGAAATTCATATCATATGACTTCGTTGTTAAGGCACAGAAGGAGGAAATATAGAAGGGAAAAATGCACAATCCAGCAATAAAAATTAATTGTATATTATTTTATAATTACTTTCAAAATTCAATATTTAGGGGATAATATGACTATATTAACCCCTAAAATAGACATATATTTTCAAAAATATATGTTTGTGATTTTTCTCTAAAACATATTATAGTTTTGTTAATACTTTGGCACATTGACTTAAACACAAATTGACTATTACAAATAGTAACCTTTGCTATAAGTGTTTTAACATCACTTGGAGTCAAACAGCAACTACCCAGTCCTATACATACAGTTTTTGTATTGCAATAAAGGGTTTAAGTTAGTTTTATGGGAAGGCATAAATATTGCATGCATAAGTATTGTAGTCCCTTTTCAAGAGAGACATATGTATATGTATTTGAGGCAAAAATACATAAGTTGAACCTGAAGCATATTGATGAAACTTTGTTTTCCAGTGATACCAGAAAGCAAGGAAGTACTTAAGATACTTTAAAAATGTAGTGAAACACATGAATTCATACCAATATGAATAAATTCTTGGATATATGAAGAAAACAGGAAAAAAGAGACAATTCTCTCTTTTAGAAGAATTCCAAATAATTTAAGCTGATTACTCTCAAATGGAGTATAACTCACTCTGTAAGTATGGGCTATGCATAGATACAGTACTTCCTTTCAAAGAATACAACACAGAAACGGAGTTTGAAAAGGAAATTTTGTAGTGGAGAAAACTGAAAAACAGGATTTCAGCCAGATGACCAAGGTCAACACCAACTGTAAGTAGTGTTCATAGCGTAATATCATGTAATGAAAATGGCAATTTAATGCTGCACTTTTCTCCTACCTCTAAGCTCTTTCCCGTAGACTTGGCAGAACTTTGGCTCATTCTTTGACTTACAAACAGCTCATCCTTTATAATTCTACTTATTTTCTATCCCTTCAGTTTTTGCAAATGTTTCCAAATATGGCCTTATTGAAGCCAGATATTCAGGTAATATTTCCTTAAATTCTGTCTAAATTGTATTGGATATTACTAAATTAAAGTTGATTATTGCCACATATTTCAAATCTAAACCTAATGACTATGCATATTCAAATAATAGTTTTAAATGACTCTTGGTTTTTCTGTTTGAGCTTACCAATTTCCATGCATCTGGTCCTTCGTGGGCATCCAGTCTAGGTAGAAAAAAGTAGGAAATATTTAGACAATATGGAATATGGGTTCCTCTCGAAAAAACAACTCAAGAGTACTTTATGTGAACTTTTTATCACACTGTTTCCCATAATAGTCTTTAGATTCTCGAAAATTATAGCTTACAGCAGAATTTATAGGCATAAAACATAAGAGAAAATAACTCACTTTCAATATTCTCCCAAGGGTGAAATTTTCATCATTATTTATTTAGCTAACAGAAATGAATTTAGCTTTTTATAAGCATGGTCCCTGAACATTCAAGCTTATGTGAATGGAAGAGGAATCTGAAATATATATTTAATAATATAAAATGTTTCTATTATATAACTTCTGTGTATCATATAAGTCCAATGTTTATTGAAAATATTCTAGGTAGCATTTTACTTGTTTTGTTTTACTCTATTTATGTGATTTAATGTTTTCTCTTGTGAAAAAAATTATTTCTATACATACAAGCCTTAGAGATCCATTTTCATTTTGTACTGCATCTTGTATGAGTCTGACCAGGGCCCAAAGCTCCTTCCACCATCAGAAGTTCCTCTGTGTCTGGCTGCTCTTGTTATAATGTTGAACACAGTTGGCAAAGGTTGAAACATGGACATTTTCTTTCATTGTATTTAAATGAAAACCCCGTGTACTACAGTCATGCATCACTTAACAAGGTGGATATGTTCTTAGAAATACGTCATTAGGCAATTTTGTTGCTATGCAAACAGTATAGAGTGTACTTACATAAACCTAGGTGGTCTAGCCTGCTATATACCTAGGCTATGTGGTATACCCTATAGTTCCTAGGCTACAGACCTGAACAACAGATTACTGTGTTGAATATTGCAGGTAATTTTAACTCAGTAGTATTTGTCACCCAAAATATATCCAAGAATACAAAAGGTACTTTAAAAATATGATGTTACAATTGTATAGGACCTTCCTCATATATGTGGTCTATTATTAACTGAAATGTTATGTGACACATGACTGTACTTGGAAGTTGCCAAAGTAAAACTCTCAGAGGAATGATTTTCTATTCCAATTTCATATACATGAGATCTGGAACAATATCTTTAAGAATATTAATGTAAGGAAATTCTATTGATCTTCTTCACTATAATCAAAAAGCAAATTGTCCTAAACATTTATCTTTAGTTCTAATGTCACTTTTGTAAAATATGGGACCAAATAGTTTATACTAAATGAACAAAGACCACATTGGATACAGCTTCAAATTCTGGCACAGTGGACAGGAAATGATTATGCTGTAAACATGGCTCATACTTCACTCACCATTCCTCTCCTGTTCATTATTCCTCTTCAGGTGCATTGATGTAGATTGTGTCCGGATCAAGGATAAAACACCTGAAGGGACCGAGGAATGGATGTATGCAGCATACTCCACTTTCTGTAATTTCAACCTTGCAAATCCTCTTTAAGGGTATATCAATACTGTATTTCTGGAATTTGTTTTTACTTATAGGAAAATCTAATTGTAAAATTTGTAATTTGTTCTTTATAATTTATGATTTTGGTTCATGTGTTATTTTGAGGATCTCATTTGGGCTAAGAAAGCTCGACACATCTTTTCACATATAAGTTTGTCATGCTCTTTAAGGATGCTTTCAAATTTCCCAGAGTGCAAACCCACAGATGCAGAATTACTGAAACTTAAGTTTTAAACTTTCTACATGAACTATTGTCATTCAAATAAAAAATAAAAATAGGTCGATAGAAAAATAGATACTTTATTTTTTTCTTTTTTCTTTTTTTTTTTTTTTAAGTTTTTATGTTTGTTTGTTTTTGAGACAGAGTTCCGCTCTTGTCTCCCAGGCTGGAATGCAATGACAAGATCGCGACTCACTGCAATCTTGGGTCACTGAAACCTCAGCCTCCCAAGTTCAAGCAATTCTCCTGCCTCAATCGCCTGAGTAGCTGGGATTACATGCACCCGCCACCAAGCCTGCCTAATTTTTGTATTTTTAGTAGAGATAGGGTTTCACCATGTTGGCTAGGCTGGTCGGCCTCCCTAAGTGCTGGGATTATAGGCATGAGCCACCGTACCTGGCAGATACATAATTGCTAAATAGTCAGGTGTCTGAATTTGTCATTTTTATTCTTAATGACATTTTATGCCATCTCAATTTGACCTCATTAGTCAATTATTGAAAACTAAGATTTAAGGTGTAAATGCCAAGAAATTTATTCTATATTATAGGCAATATATGTGGCTATAAAAATTTTTTAGTGAATTTCTAAGACAAAGAATAAACACTCTTAATTAGAAAATCAACCAAGTATATGGTAAGTAAAATCAAGTAAACTATTTCTTGTTCATTGTATTAGTTTGGTCTCACACTGCTATAAAGAACTGCTTGAGACTGGGTAATTTACAAAGAAAAGAGGGATAATTGACTCACATTTCTGCAAGCTGTACAAGAATGGCGGGGGAGGCCCCAGGAAACTTACAATCTTGGTAGAAAGCTGAGGGTGTAAACAAGCATGTCTTCACATGGCAACAGGAGAGAGAAAGAATGCAAAAAGGAAAGTTCTACACACTTTCAAACAACAAGATCTGGTGAGAACTCATTCACTATCATAAGAACAGCAAGGGGAAAATCTACTCCCATGATCTGGTCACCTCCCACCAGGTCCCTAGATTATAATTCAACATGATATTTGGGTGGAGACACAGAGCCCAAATTATATCATTCACTGTTTTGAAATCCAAAAAGCTCTCAAATTAAATAAAAATTTTTGGAAGTGTATGACAAAGTCTTGGCTGCACAATTTGAATTGAATTTATTAGAACCTCAGCATAACCACTCATTTTCCCCCATTCCTTCTGAGTGTGTATGTGTGTGTGTGTGTGTGTGTGTGTGTATAAATATATATATGCATATGGGGAAATTATTTATAATGGGGGAAATTATAATATATACATATATATACCAAAGTGTATATATATCATGCAAAACATTTACCTTTATCAAATATATATATTTCATGAGAGAACTTAACTTTCTGAAATCTGAAAAGTAAAAAAAAAAGTTTCCAAATAAATCTGGCACTTTAACAATGATTATTAGATAGAACAAAGGAAAACACATTAAATTGTATATTGTATAATTTTTAATTTTTTTTTTACTATTTTGCTTTTCACCATCACCTTCTTTTTCACTACAGTTAAGGAACAATCCAGCTTAAGTTGAAGACTAGGAATTCATTGTATACATGTATACTTCAGAATTTATAATTTACTAGTGAAGGCAATAATCAGGTTTGGAGTCATAATTCTGGATTATTTAATCAGATTAGTTAATTTTTTTAAACTTAGAAACCTCCTTTAAAGATACAAATGTATCTATTACATACATCATGAGTTATTGGGAAATTTAGAGTAAGGCAAATTTTCTACAATATGTAAAATACTTAATATATTTTATTTGCATTTAATTATATAACTACTGAGATATAGTAACATGAGTGAAAATACACAATGACAAAAAAGCTATTTATATTAATAATTAATATGAAATATGATCCAATTATTTTATGCTCCATTTAATTAACAACAATAGGAACAATAGTCAAAATAATAAACAGTAATAATTAAATACTCAACAATAACCTTTACCTGATGTTTTCATAAGTTTTTAAATGTATTAAATAATTGTACTTTTCAAAAAAATCTTACAAATCAAATGTCATTATACTCTTTTTTTTTAATATAGTAGAGGAACTGAGGCATGTATGTAAATAATTTGCTGAAATTCACACAGCTAGTAAATGATAGAGTATGTGTTCTTTACTGTTGAGCACTATTGTTGCTACTGGTTGTCAATATAGTATCTAGGAATATTTTATGAGAAAAGTAATATTCCATTTTAGGAAATATTTCCTTTACTAGAACACTAACTCTTCAAGAAAATACTATTTTGTAGTCAATATTTGTGTCTTCCCAGACTGCTTGTTGGTTGATAAACTGTTTTGTCCCTAGGTGCAAATTGATTTGCTCTGTCTGGCAGATAAGAATCTCATGCTTCATGTTTGATTAATAGGGTTTTACATATCATTGTCTACGTTCCAAGTATTAAAAAGCCAGAGTATTTTGAAAATGCTAATGGTGTTTTTAATTAAAATTCAACGCCTATCTTCAAATTTTTTGTTGAACCTAGGGCATTTTTTTATTCTTCTATGTCTCATGAAACCATAATAATTAGTGATAGAGTTATGGTTTGATGTTTGGGGCATTTCTTTCAGGAAAAAAGAGTTATACATGATTTAAAGGATGCAGCTTACATAAAATTGCCTTATTATCACTGTGTTTCTGCATAATATGTGCTGAAAAACAATGCGCCCAACTTGCCTAATTACCTTTAAGACATTGAAATATGTGCTGTGATCACCAAACAGTGCTGTCTGCATTTGCCAGAGCATCCAAACAATTACATGTGGAATTTGATCATGCAAAATACTTCTGAGTTCGTTAGAACACCAACTATTGTTTTCTTATAATAATCCCCTACTCCTAGAGGTATTCTCCATTCCATTCCTTTTAATGCTTGGTTGTACTGCCTATTTTCTTTGTTTTTGTATTCCCAGATGCTTCTTAGTTCTTGGCTGTGACAGCTGGATTATAAGTGGTATTTGAGGTTAATTAAGTCACTGATGAATTATAAATAGAGGTACAAGATGAGGACAGCAAGACATGAGAAAAAAAAATCACAATTACTGAGATTAGTCCACAGAAACTGAGGAGAAAGGATAAGTGCCTGTCAGAGCTGTCTAGAATTTCTTCAGGGAAGTACACATCTACCAGACTGGACAATCCATCACTCATCATTATAGACGGCATGATACTTACTAAAATCTTTTGGGAATAAAGCATTTAAAAACACTGCTATGATTCTTGAACTTTTGTTCATATTTGTGTTTGTGATCATTTTTGATGGGATATGTGATTCCACATGTAAAATCATGATCGATTTTTTTTTATTCTGCAGGTTTCATACTAAAATGAAAATCAGAAAGCTTCATGCAAAGCTGTTCAGTGAAGTTTGGAGGTGGTTTATAATGAACTCCAGACTCTACCTTGCAAAATGATATTTTATTTTACTTGTAAATTACAAGTTCAAAAGCCTCCCTAATACATTATTTGTTCCTTTTTTTTTTAAATCCTGAGCAATGAATTCCATGCAGTAACCTAAACTTTTCATTTTTAAATTATTTCATATTAAATATATTCTAAACTTTGGATTTTAAATTTAGTTTTAACATTAATTTCATCAGTTTCATAATGCAAATGAAAATGCCAAATCTCTGCATCTATCAGCATTCACAAAACCACTGTAATAATGTGTGGTAGTATGGTGTTTCCTTTTTAGTAGATTACTGATCCTCATTTGAAAAAGAATATTATGTATATAACATTATTTTCAGTACTTTTGTGATAGTGAACTATTACTCTATTTAACATATTATCATTTAAGAAGGAAGATTTAGCAGGTTGCTTAATATATTTCCGCCCTATGTTCACCTGAATGCTTGTGAAACAGAGATTGCTATAATTCAAGAGTGGATGTGAATTTCTAATTATTAGTGACTAGAACTTTCCTATACTAAATGCTACACTAAACATTTAGGAAACTGGACAAAGTACATCACAAACTAGACATAAAATAACTCTTCAGAAAATGGATAAAAGGCAGAAAAGAATCACTGAATAAACAGAATTAAATAAAATAATAAATTAAACACCCTTACTTTCATGCTGCATAGGGAGAAAACCATGCAGAGTAGAATGATTTTGTAGAATTAATGAATGAATGACAGAAGATCAGAGAAACTGAAGTAACTGAAATGTGTTGGGAAGAACATTGCAGTGGAGGGACCTAAGCAGAGCAAGAATTCAAGAAACATGTTCCCCAGGATATGTTACTGAATATTGTCACACAGACATAGGGTGAAATTACAGAGTAGGCAAATAATTACAGGGGAGATGAAGTAGCAAATTTTCAAGAACTCATAAATATCTAGAGAACCCTCATATGCCATCTTTATCCATAAAAGTTCTTATTGAACACCTGTGGTATTCAATAGAGACTCAAACAAAAGTACAACTTGACCAATCAGAAAAATGTTTCCCTATAGTGAACACTCAATGAGATCTGCCTTAACATATCTTGAATGCAAGCTTCTAAATTAAGCTTATTCTCAAGGTGCTTAAAAACCTGGCAAGCCAAGTCTAACAGTTTTTAAAGGAAGACAACAAAACTCACCAGTCAATAGTATAAAATTCACATTACCCAGAACCTAATCAAAATATAAAAGAAATTGGGGTTTGGGGTGTGAATCATATCTGGAGAAAAACTGGGCCAATAGTAACACATGCAAAATTTCTAAAAATCACGGAGTTAGCAGACATGACTTTCAATTTAACATAGATATTTTTTCATTTTATTTTTCCAAAATATAGAGTAAAAAACAAGTAAAATGACATATTTAGGCAATTTATATTGAGTTGCTCACCACCCAACACACATTTTTTTCCACAATTATATATCTGTTGTTGCATGACTTGGTATAATGAATACTGCACTGGAGTGGCACATGAAAGATGAAATGGAATTAAATTTTAATATTTTATTTGAATTTTAATATTTATTGAATAACTACGTGTTTTAGGTGTTGTAGATATAGCAGTGTACAAGGAAGTCAAATTTCCTATCCTCCTGGAGTTCATATTCTCTTTAGAGGAAACTAATGGTAAATATGTAAACAAATAGATAAGGACAGTTAAATGACAAATGTCATGAGAGAAACCAGATAATACTTGGTGTTTATGGCAAAAGACAGGGCAGTCATTTAATAGTATATTGATAGAATCCTTTTATGAGGAAATGACACTGTAATCCACCTACAAGAGACATGAGAGAAACAAAAGCAACAAACAATAAGCTGTTTTTTCCTGAACCTGAGTTTGTGAGGAAATGAGGATTACCAGAGACACAGAGGAAGGAGACAAGTGACATGTCATGCATAGGATTCCAAGCCATGGTCAAGAGATTGGTAAATACCCCGAACACAATGACAAGTCATTAGGGGGTCCTAGGCCAAAGGACTAGGATTAGATAGATGATAGGTAGGTAGATGATAGATAGATAGATAGATAGATAGATAGATAGATAGATAGATAGATAGATCATGTTTTTAAACATTACTCTAGATCAGGAATTTAAAACCCAGGTGCCATTAGTATAAAGCATGGACCATTTAAGAATGGTTTAATGTTGGATAAGAGGAAGACATGGGACTGTAGCCAGTTTGTGAAATCTGGTCTACATGTTGGAAAATAACTTGTGGAGAGACCAGAAAGAATGACTATTTCAGAAGTTGAGGCAAAAGATGATGCCAGCATGACAAGTTGGTTATGAAGGAAAGTGAGTGGAATGTAGATATAATTTCTAGGTAGAAAACAATAGAACTGGTTGAGGGATGAGAGGAAGGGCCAGATAAGAAGTAATTGAATGTGACAGAATTTTAGCTTGAACAACTGGGTGGTTGATAGTGGCATTTACTGAGATAAAAAAATAATATTGAACAAACTAAGTTTTGGAAGCCATGTCAAATGTACTATCTGGACAATACTACATTTAAGATAATGAAATACTTAAACACAAAAACCTATAAATCAGAGAACAACTCGAGGATAGGAATATTTTTAGTAGTCAGACTAGATATGGTGCTTAAGCCATGGAACCAGATGAAGTCTTCTGGGAAAGACTGAAGATAAAAAGGACAGACCCCGAGATTGAAGAACCAGGCCCTGAGACATAATGGAGACCTGGTATATTTGGCAGTTTAGAAAGAAGCATTGATAAGGACAAGAGAAAAAACACACCAATGCAAATTTATTAATCAGTTAAAACATGATTTTAATAGGAAAGAGATATAAATTTTCATGAAAGCTTCTGACTGTCAGGGCAGAAAAAAAACAGAGATAGTCAATTGATTTGGGAAAACAATATTCTTTTTCATCTTAGAAAGTAGTAGTTCTAGTGGAATGGAGAAAAAATGAATTAGACTGATATTTGCTGCAAGGTGAATATAATCTGGCAATGGTAATAGTGCAGACATCTTCCTTGGAGACTGGATTGAAAGAAAGTAGTAGAATGGAGAAGCAGCTTAGAAGGGCTTTGGTAGACAAGGGGCAGTGATTTTTGTATGTTTTTATTTATTTTGAATATGTGATAATAGATTAGAATTTTATAGTTATAATCAAGGATATGGTGAAGATTTTTATATCAACACACAAAAATATCTGTTAGCCACATGCTGAAAAAGAATAAAGAAGGAGCACATATAAAGAGTTGGCTTTTTAGAGTACCACCGTGATCTCTGCTTTTCTAACAGGATGAAAGAAAATGAATGGAGAAATTCTAGTATATTTATGGATTTGATTTGGTGAGCTTCTGTTTAAATTGCTTCTATTATATCACTGAGGTATAAAGACAAGCTGATAATGTGAAGAAAAGATAAGCACATTGTAAGATTTAGAAGAGGAAATGTTGTTATCCTTAGAATATACGGGGAAGGGAGCTACTGTGGAACTTTTGTGGGAAAGTCATGCATTCTTTTCAGTTTTACAGCCTTAATTAATTAATTAATTAACTAATTTTACTTTATTTTATTTTTGAGACGGAGTCTTGCTCTGTCTCCCAGACAGGAGTGCAATGGCACCATCTGGCTCATTGCAACCACCACCTCCTGGGTTCAAGCAATTCTCCTGCCTCAGCCGCCCGAGTAGCTGGGATTACAGGTGCATGCCACAATGTCCAGCTAATTTTTGTATTTTTAATAGAGATGGTGTTTCACCAGGTTGACCAGGCTGGTCTCAAACCTCTGACCTCAGGTGATCCACTTGCTTTGGTCTCCTATAGTGCTGGGATTACAGGCATGAGCCACTGTGCCCCGGCCAGAATGCATTTTTGTTGGTGTATTAAAGGTCAGTTCTTTGAGTAGGCTTGTACCAATCCAATTATTCCTCTTTCCTCACTTTTGGTTCTCAAGAATTACTGTAGAATGTTCTTGGAATGCAACACTCTGAAATAGGAAAGTAACAGCTGAAATCGTTTCAGCTCTGTTCCAGTCCTCCTGTAGAAAAACGATGTCCTTTAACATTTTATTCCTGTGTGCCATGTTGCCCTGTGAGGTACAAAACCCAGAGCAAGCTGAGTTCTGCGGTCTGACCCTGGAATGTAAAACTCAGGGTGGGCTGTTTTCTGAGGACCCTTAACTATGATGAATGTGAGGCATACACAAGTGAGACTCCAGCCACCTCACGTGGCTTCCTGGAAACTTGCAGGATCGGCTCACAGTAAATTCTAGGCTTCTGTTTCTATTTTTGCCTCTCTCTAAGTAATAGACCTGCTTCATATAACTCGTATATGTGGCTTTTCTTTTTCACCAGACTCAGACAAGTTGGTTACCAGTGCACAGTGAACCTACTTTACATACGCCTACCAATAAACCAATATCGTTATTTTAAGTAATAAATTGTGTTTACCTAAAAGTGCTTTTACTTACCATGTTTTAGTGTAAAGGATACAGTATCTATTTTTATTCCTAGTGAAAGTACCATCTGATATCAATTATGTCAAATATCTCTACTCAGTATTGTAGATATTATTTTTATAAAATGTGTTAGATTCTTATGAGTTTAAAAATAAACTTTAATAAAAGATAAAAATTTAGCTCATTCTCTGAATGTGAGATAAATGTAGATTCCTCTTCATGGAATGTTTTATTTACTTAAATAACCAAGCCATATTTTTTAAAACGATTCCACAAAATCCTAATATTCAGAATTCAATGTCATTTCTGTGATTTGAATGTGTCTTACATGTGCTGGAAACTTAATTTCTGACATAACTGTATTGGGAAATGGGGCCTAATGGGAAGTATTTGGGTCATGAGCCCTCCACATTTATGAGTGGATTAATAGCAATTATAAAAAGCCTTGAGGCTGTGAGTTCCTTCTCTTGCTTTCTCTTTCCCTCTTTTGCCCTTCCACTGTGGGATGATGTAGCAAGAAGGCCTTCACCAAATGTAGGTCCCTCAATCTTTGGACTTCACAGCACTGAGAACTGTGGGTCAATAAATTTTTACTCATTATAAATTACACAGTCTCTGATATTCTGTTAGTGCAGCACAAAATGAACTAAGACAAAATGGTATCTTTAGACATTGCTCTGCTGATAATGATAAAGTGCTTGTAACGGGGTAAGAAATTGTTAATTTGGTTCACAAATTTATATGTGTCTTACTCTTTAAAGATTATCTCACTCTTTAATTTAAACTTTATTTTCCCTGGCCTGAGGTACATTTTTATATTTTCTAATTCTAACATGAGCAGTATTCTATCATGAGTTACTCTCAATTTTCTGAATGCTTAAAAATAAAGAATATGTCCAATGTTTCAACTTTGAATTATTTTTAATATGCAAATTAAATATATGCGTTTGCATGATACAGATTATTTTGTTTGTACTTTTAATTGGCATTTTTGTTTGAAATTGGTAAAATATATCCGTTACAATTAAAATAAAATATAATTAAAATCTGAAAATATTTTACATAAAATTAATTTTATTTTATACATCCAACTAAATGTCCTAACAACATTTTAAGGTAAAACTGCTTCCAATTCTAAGTTTGAAAGTCATCTACTTGACAATATAAAGAACGACAATGCACTTCATTCATGTTATGTCTAAAGAGCACATACAATTTCAAGAGTAAGATAAATTGTTTAATATTACAAATGTACATCAGCCTCCATTTGCCACTGTTGTGAAAACCGTTTCTAATTTATGAGTTCCTCTGAAATCACAAATGGGAACATCAAGATAAGCAAGGAAACAGATGTTTGGAACTACTGGGAATCAATACCTAATTATGCAAGAATCTATTGCATTCTTGCTGTCTGAGAAGAAGGATTTGACAAGTTAATTAATTTGTCTTTCCTCCTATCTAAGCACATCCATCACTCAAATCCTATATACACTCTGAATCAATATCTATCTCTAACATTGGCAGGAATGCAATATACAAACTTCATGACAGTCAGAAGCAGTTGCATTTTGTTATGAGGTCATAGGACTCTTGTCCTATATGGAAGACTGTCTCCTTAGAGAATGAAAGGTGTTATCACTCAAGTAGATGTATAGATTTTATAGATGTTGCTCTGCCAAGTGCTGAGTGCTGTAACTATGAAATAAATTCTTTTATGCTCCTTAATAAGCATAATTTTTGGTTTGTGCTTATGAATTATGTCCTCAAAAATTCCAGGCCTTTCTTGCTGGAATATAAAGACAATACTAATGAAAGTAATGTATAGGTTTAACAAATTCTTTGGATATTATGCTAATTCCTAATGGTAACTTTATGACCTTCAGTAGTCCTAAATTATATAAGAAATAATAGACTTTTGACTTAAAGTAAATCTTCTCAACAGTGTTATAAAACAGTAGTTACATGTTTTCTTGTTAGAAGACCAGTATTTAATCTATCATAGCTGGATTAGTCAGAAATGACATAAGTAACAGTTAACTGACTAAACAAATTAAATTGCTTATAACTTCTCAAACTCAACACCCTCTGTAAATTTAATCCTCTCAAGCTCTAACTTCTGCCCTTACACCATTTACATAGCTTATTATCAAAAGTGAATCTTGTGAGTGCATTCATTCCTTTGTTTTGCTCTCATCCAATAGCCTTATTCCTGGCAAAAACCCATCTAACTTTCTTCTTCATGTATGCATGCAGCTACACATTTCTGGGAAAATAAACAATCAGATACACCAAAAGTTAACCAGGCTTACTTTAAATTAACAACCACAAATGCCAAATCAACAAGCACTACCCAGTGGTACCACACATTTTTTCATGACTTTGCTTTCTCAGTCTCCAAGACAACTGTTTTCCATTTCCTTAACCATCAAATATTCCCCATTCTTCTACACAAGTGATGGTATTGCCTTATACTTCAATAAGAGGAAAAATCACTAGAAACCAATGTCTTACTTAAGTGACAACAATGAATGTTTGCCCTCCTTCCTGTTGTAATAAATCCTTTGCCTCTGCTGTCAAATCTATGCACCTTATCAGCATCATATTCCTTTTTGCTATGCTAGAAACTTCTTGAATATAATGATCTCTGAAGAGCATCAGATACTCTCATGATACTTGATCAATCCCCTCACTTGCCAACATGCCTTAATGTCTTCTATCATAATACAAGAGTAAATAAATTATTTTTCTCATATATCCTTTTAACTACAATTATTTTCCTATAGCAACCCTCAGAAAAAAAATTAAAGAAAAAACTATATCTTGCTATCTCTACTTCTGCCCCTCCCATTTTCTCCTTAAGTAACTTCATTGAATTTCCTACTTCAAAAAGTGCACCAAGTGATCTTATTAATGCCATCAAAGAAGACTGTCTTCTGCTTCATATGAGACCTCATTACTGCTTTCTTCCTTGTTAAAACTTTAAGAGCTCTGAGATAATTGTTAAGATCTCCTTTACTTCACAACTTCCTAAATAGTTTAACCTAATTCTAGTATTTATGTAATATCTATTTGTACCTATATATTAATAGCCTTTCTCTATCAAGGCAAATGTGTATACCATCTACTTAACTACTCGACCTACGCACTTGAATTTCTTGTTAAGTTCAAATTTCTTCTTTAAATAGAACACTCAATTTCCATCTTCACCCACATACAGTCACTATGATTTTTTTCTTGTCTTTCCTATCTCAAAGAATTATGCAAAGTATACACAATTTAAAATGAAAAAAAACCTAGGAGTTTTCCTTTATGACTCTCTTTCCTTTATCCTCTATATACATTTTGTTCTTTCACAATCTATGTCTATTTCATTCATTACCTTCCATATCTATTTCATCCATTATATCTGTTTGCATAATGTGTGCTAAATTGTATCAGCCCACTATTCTCTGCCTCGATTACTACCATATACCACAATCATTTCTCATCTGGACTTTGTTAGAATACAGAATTTTAGATCTTTCCCAGGTCTACTTAATTAGAATCAGCATTTTAACAAGATTTCTTCCCATGTGATTATTAAAATTTGAGAAGTTTCCTTCTATAAAATCTGACCCCTGTCAACCACTTTTAACTCACATATTAGACTTTACCCGTGGCCTATGATATCTTTCTGTTTTCCTAAATCACCAGTTTTTGTTTTTGTTCTTTTTTTTCCCCATAGGATCTTTGCAACAGTTGCATTCATTGCCCATGATGCTTTCTCTGATTATCAGTGGTTCGCTCTTTCTTGCTATTCAGGTTTCTGGCTAAACCTTAACTCTTAAGAGTGTTGGGACACAATTTTGAATAGATACCTCCAGTTGCTGCAAATTTTATGTCAGATTTTGTTCCAGGCCATCTTTTCAAGGATACTTGTGAGTTAAACAACTGTACAAATCTTCCTCTAGGGTAAATATTGGTCAGTTTTGCTAGCAACCCCTATTAAAAGATCAAGATTACCTAAACTTGAATTTCTTCAGCTGTGCCATAAACCTAGTGTATGTGCGGCATTGAGCTGGGCCTGGCTATGTATTACCCTTCTGATATTTGAAGAGGAAGGAGAATTGGTGTAAATATAAAGCTTATGTTGTCTACCATGCCATGAGTCATAAAATCTTTTACTTCTCCCATTACCTGTGAAACTGGAGCATGAAACAAATGAACTTTGAAAAAGGAAAGACATATAGAAAATACACAGATTTTGTTAAGCAAGCAGAGTTCTGGAATCAAGGTGGCCAGTAAAGACATCAAATGTCATTTCTCCATAACAATATTAATGTAATTGTTTACCTGAATGTATGTATTGGAACTTAGCATCTAAAAAAACCCTTAAAATTTTTTAAGATTTCAGTTAAGGAGTTACCTTTTCACTAAGAAAATTAAAACTCCTTAATTCACTAAGGAGTTACCTTTTCTTTAGGATATTTAGAACATCTAAATGTGGCTTCCAATAATTAAACTATACTGTTTAAACTATTATTTTTTGTTTTTTCTCCAATATCAAAATTGAAACAGCAGATAAAACACATTTGAATATGAAACATGTATAAGGAACAATTATTTTTCACTTCATCACTGCTGTATGAGCAGCTTCATGGTTCTGAAAATATTATGATTATTTTTTAACAGCTTCTAGGTGCTTAGAAGATAATTTTTTAATTAATTTATTTTCCTCTACATCCAAACTCCCCACTGAGCTTTGAGAGATGAAAAGCTCATTATTCCAACATCCGAGTAACTGCTATGGCTATGGAATAAAATTATTCAGTCTTTTTAAAATTTTTCTTAATGTCAAGTTTTTATTTTAAGTTTTTTGATTGTTTTTGTTTTTTGAGACAAAGTCTTTTTCTGTCACGCACACTAGATTGCAGTGACAGGATCATAGTTCCCTGAACTCAAGCGATCCCCTCACTGCAGCCTCCCAAAGCACTGGGATTACAAGCGTGAGTTATCATGCCTAGCCAAGACATTTTTCAAGGATTTTTAAAATATATTTTCAAAACCCTAAAACAGTGAAAACAAAGAAAATGAGACATTAGCAGATGAAGAAGGAAGGGAGTCAGTGATGTTGGTCACTGTCACTATGAGGGAGAGACAAAACGGCAGCAATAGATAAAATCCTTAAAAACAGAAGAGTTTGTTTTTTTTTACTTCTCTATTCTCAACACCTGCAAAAATAGTTACTGCAGTATAGCTGTTCAATAAACCTTAATAAAAAAAATGAAAGATTTCATGAAATTGTAGAGGAGTTTTACAAACACAAAGAATATATATATTTTATATTTCTTCCCTCTAGAAAAAATGGTCCTTAAACTTTTAGAATTAGGAATATTTTAAACTTTAGAAAATTGTTGAGGACTTAAATACATTTGTATTTATATGGAATATATGTAATATTTATAATGTAAATGGTAATATTAAATATATGTATATATTTACCATAATCTCTAGAACAATGAAAAACATTTTACATGTGAACAAAACTAACGTTTTTGTGAAAAATATTTTTAACATAAAAATTAGTGAAAAACAGAATAGTTCTCAATATCATTGAAGTATGTCTTTATGGATAATTATGAATATTCTTTTTTGATACTACACTTAAACATAACAAATGATGGTATCATAAAAGCTAATTTTAATGTAGAATCTGAAACCACATCATTGAGCTTTTTGCAGTGTTTCACATTAAAGTCCACTGCACTTATGTGCATTTTAAATTAACATTTTACCAATGCATGATTTTTTGATGTAATACATTGATCATTTGGAAACTATGGATTTGGTTCTTTGAATAATAAAAATGCATCCAAATGTTGCCATATTGCACCATACAATATGAATATATTTGCATTCATTATTTTTTCTCACCACAAAGTACTTCAATTTATTGGACATTGACAAGCTCAACGTGGCAGATACAAGTTTTCGTAATTCTAACTTTGGCTGTAAGTTCAAATTTTAATTTGTTTTCCTTACGATGTCAAACCAACTCATGTCATATTCAAGAAAATGTCCACCAAGTATGTAAATCTGCATAACCAGAGGTGATCACATTCTTTCAAGTAAATATTGTGGTTTATTTACAAAGGTAACTAGTTCAGGTTTTCTTTTCTATTGCATCATCAGGCTGCACACTTTCTGAACTTTTATGCTGTTTCTCTTTTAAAACTGAATGCTTTTCACAGCACTCAAGTCACCTCTTGACTGCTTTCCTGCTTAGAAATTTCTTCCTCTAGATACCCTAAATCATCTCCTTCAAGTTCAAAGTTTCCAAATCTCCAGGGCAGGGGCAAAATGCTACCAGTCTTTTTGCTAAATCATAGAAAGGGTCATCTTTACTCCAGTTCCCAACAAGTTCCTCCTCTCCATCTGAGACCACTTCAACTTGAATTTCATTGTCCATATAATTATCAGCATTTTGGTCAAAGGCATTCAACAAGTCTCTAGGAAGTTCCAAACTTTCTCACACTTTTCAATTTTATTCTGAGCCCTCCAAACTCTTCCAACCTCTGCCTGTTGCCCAGTTCCAAAGTTGCTTCCACATTTTTGGGTATTTTTACAGCAGTGCTCCACTCTATCAGTACCAATTTATTGTATTAGTTCATTTTCATACTGTTTATAAAGACATATCCAAGATTGGGTAATTTACAAAGAAAAAGAGGATCAATTGGACTCACAGTACTAAGAGCCTAGGGAAGCCTCACAATCATGGTGGAAGGCAAGAAGCACATCTTATATGGTGGCAGACAATAGAGAATGAAAGCAGGTGAAAGGGATTTCCCCTTATAAAACCATCATATCTCATTAGACGTATTTACTACCATGAGAGAGTTATGGGGAAAACTGCCCCATTATTTGATTATCTCCTATCAAGTCCTTCCTACAACATATGGGAATTACGGGAGCTACAATTCAAGATAAGATTTGTGTAGGGACACAACCAAATCATATCAGGTGGCATTCTTAAAGGGTCAGAGTGAGGTCCTATGTAGGAGCACAAACTGTTTCAAAAGCTACCAAGACACTTGATCCTGGAACTTAACAGAGATGAAAAGTGAAAAGCATATAGTAAGTCATAAGGAGCCAGCATAGCCAGGGTCCAATTAGTGTCTGTCCCATCAATAAGCCCACAGACAGGGAAAGGGTTTTGATGTCATCAGAGCTGGTAGGGTAGAAACAAGTATAAATCTCAGGAGATACCCACAAAGGAGGCTGTGTCTTTGCTCCTGGGCAAATGCAGCAAGAGCTGTGGATACATAGTAACAGATAGTGTGTGTATTTAAGGCAGAGAAGGAAGTGACATGGCATGCTTAGTGAAACCAGAGAAGAGACTGACTTGGTCCCCTAGGTCAATGGTCCAGCAGATAGGCAAGGGTATTTCAGAATACACACAAAGAAAACACGAGGATAGGTGGTGCAGGTTTTTTGCAAAGAGGAGGTTTCTGGAAAAAGTAGAGGAAACCCTAGATGCTTCATGGTTTTAGGCTTTAGTCCTACTACTCTCATGAGCCTCCTCTCCAGGAGGGCCATGAATGTGTCAGGTCATCTCATCATGGACTCCAAGGTCCTTTCCACCCCCAGCAAGCCACCTGTTAGGGTCAACTGAGAGATCATCTTGGGGGAGTGGAGCCACTGCAGGTGAGTGGAATTGCTGTGTTAGTTAGCAGGAGAATGAAAGAGAAGAAGGAATGTCCACATAGGGGTTTAATGCTTCCAGATGAAGAAAGCAAAGCATAGAGGTGTCTTTCCACTAAGGAACATATCCTAGTTCCACTGTATGGCAAATCCATACGGGTCTGCAGCAACTTCAATTCTTGCCTCCTCCAAGAATTTTACTGAGAGGTCTAAGGCAGAGGGAGATACCAAGGCAAGCTTTAGAGCACAAGCAAAAGTTAATTAAAAAGTTTTAGGGCAAGATTGAAAGGAAGTAAACTATACTTGGAAGAGGGATAAGCAGTTGACTTGAGAAACATACCTCTTTTAAAACAACCAGTTGTTTTACTTTAGGACAAGAATATACCATACAAGTTCCTTTTTACATATAAAATGTCTTTTGTTTTTAAAATTTCTTACCCCAAATTCATCTTTACATTTATAGCCTTTGATTAAGTAAGTCATTTTATTTCTATTAGAAAGTTAGGGTTTGTTGGTGTGTGAGACCTGTGAATAGGAAGCAGATAAGAAAGTTATCTGTACAGTGTAGAAGTTATCCCCCATCAAGAGATTCTTTGGTTGGATTTTTGCTAGGGCTTGTACAAATAAGTGTGGGCTATTTCTAAATCTCTGAGGTAGGACTGTCCAGATTAAAGTAATTGCTTAAAGATTTAGGTAGCTTTCCGAGAAGAAATAGGGCTGTTAGAGGGAAAGATTAATTTATAGGTTGGGTAAATATTAATCAGGCACCCATTTAGAAAGTATATTTTTGCCCCAAAGTGATATGAATCTTTTCTTTTGGAGAGAGACTTATTATGTTAAATTATTTTGTTCCATGGAGGTAAAAAATTTTCTTGCCAATATGTCTTTGACTGTATCTGTTGTACTAAGTTTTGTCATTCACAGACAATTATTGTCTTATTTTGATCCTCTTCAAAAAGTGGTTTATAATCACCTATAGGACTTTGAAAGTTGCTCTCAAATGCAGGTTTCTGATAACCTTGGAGATTATGAAATTAGAATAGAGGAAACAACTTTCAGAACTTTCATGGAGAGCTGAAATGTTAATGAATATCAAGCAGAACAGGAGTTAACTGCATAGACTGAACTAATAGTAGACTGAAATAATCCTTTTAAGACTTTTTTTCTTAAAACACTGTTAATCATGTTTCTTAAAGCCAAGCAAGCTTTTTAAAGCTGTTTACAGCTCTTAACAATTGAGTAAACTATACTCTTACAAACACAATTTGGAGAATATTTCTCTATCTGATTTCTCTAAAATTTGGAAACTATGAGCATTCTTAACTTATGGCAATATAGTTATTATTTGCAGAAGTACAATAAGAATCTCCCTTCTTTTGCAATAGGACACAATTAGAGAAACTGGTTAGTTTACAAAAGCTTTGACTATTATGGAGTGCTTTTCTTTAAGGAATCAATTTTGACTTACAGAGCCTATAAAAGGCCCTTGGGAAAAATGGCCTCCTACTTTATCTACACAGTCTCTATACAGGGTTCTTGGCCTGTGGTAAGTAAAGAATGTCTCTTTCAGACAGGTCCAGGAACCCCAAGTATCTTGAGACCTCAGGAGGAGAGGAAATTATGCAACACATGAAGGTGTTTAATGGTACAAATCCATGGCTGGATTTAAGGCTTCAAAAATTCTTATCTGAGATTCCTTATGGAATGAAGTTTCATCAAAGCCAATTTTAAAAGGAGACTATATGGAAAATGATTATTCTTGCTGTGCTTTGTGAAAATAATCAAGCCAAGTATAATAAAACGAGAGCTTAGTTTGAAAACAAATCAGTCTTATTATGACTTACTTTTAATAAAAATGAGGACTGGAGAGAGAAAAATTACATCTCAAGAACTGTGGCACACCTGTTATTAGATTCTAGTCTCATCAGTTGTTTTTGAGTTTTTGTCTGCAATTTAGACTATCCCTGCCTATTTTTGTGAACCACTAGTGATCGCTGATTGCAGCTTAGAAGAAACAAAAGAGATGGGTAATGTAAAAATCTGGATCAATATTCTAATCTGGGCACGTATTGAAATCTACTAGCAACTCCATGTACCCAAGTCTTAGCAGGGATGACCATAGTCACCAGCTACCAGTTCATGTCAGCAGCCTCAGGATTTTTTGAAGCTGTTATCTTCCAATTGTTTTATTTTGACATTCTTCGAAATCAAAGAACCTGGTTTGTCTCCTCTCACCTTCAGGCCATCAAGTTCCAGAAAATCCTCAGTAACAGATACCATCTTCTAAACATTCAAAAGTCACCCTTTTACAGTAGACCCCTAGACTTTTATGTTTTGCAGTTACAAAGCTGAATCCAATTCGATGGTGGAAATTACATTATTCCATACAGGAGATAAGAATAAGAATTGGAATAAAAATTTGTACTATGAATACAAATACAAGCAATAATTCTGTGTGTGTGTGTATATATATATATATATATATATATATACACATACACATACACATAAATATCATGATACAAAAAAATACCATAAATTCCAGAAGAGAGATATTAAGCGCTTGCTATAGATACACAAAATAGCCGAAGTCCTGGTCAAAGGCTTTGAGAAGATTCCCTGAAGGAAATATTATTTAAATTAGGAATTGATGGTTGAGTGCTAATTTTTAAAATAATATTTTTTATCATAATTAGGTCAATTTGTTGAACTGAATGATACAGAAAAAGGTTCTGAGACTCTCTAATTTAGGAATACTAAATAAAGTAACATAACCAAAACTATTACACAAATGAACTTAAAATTAAGTAGTTTCAGAAGAATATAAAAATATACCACATATTTGTAATAAGGCTAAAAATAAGGATACATATGTTTAGTAAATTTACAGAGACACACTCAGAAATCATTAGCATAAAATTCAAGTCAATGGTTAAATATAGGGTTCATGTGTAGGTCAGGGTAAGATCATTGATGAATAGATAAAACAATTCAAATATATATAAAATATTTTAAGAATAATGTGATATTTATATTTTTAATTAGTTGAGCTTACCATCTTTCCAGTGCTCATTTATTTCTCTCATTTTCTCACTTTCCTCAATATAATCCACAATTACAATCTCTGCTTGCTCACTTAGCTATTTCCTCTGTCTTTGTCTCCCACAATAATCTGTGCTTTTCAAAATCTCAACTCTGTTTATGTGTAACTCTCTTTAAATATCTGTAACGGAATGCCTGAATGTCATTGCACTCACTCAATCAAACAGCATGGTCTCATTCTAAATACATTATTGCAACCTCAGTGGACCCTAAGTGGTTCCAATAATTTCTAATATGCTTCACGGCTCAAATTATTTTATTATGCTTCAAATGATGATATACTACCCCTTCTTTTCCTTCCATTCTCAACTGATATTTGGATTTATCATGAGAAAATGAAGAAAATGTGAAAACTGGTCTCATAAGCCTTGACCAAAAAGTCTGACTTTCTACCTGACTCTGTTAGTAAGAGTGAATATTTCTTAGATCTGTCTATGATCAGTTTTTCAATTTGTTCACCAGAGTTATAAACTCTTGAGATTTAGGGCATTTCTTCTATAATCACTCTTTCTTTCTTTTGTATTGTCTATATTCCTTTGTTTCCTGGGCTTTTCCAGTTAAAATGTAAATGTGATAAAATACATTCCATCTTAAAACAGCAATAACAACAAAATTCTCTGGACAGAACAGGAATCTCTAAGTACTGGTTTATTTTTTTTATCTCACATTATAAATGTCTCACTAGTGTTATCTATATTTGGTATTGCCACTTCCTTTTCTCCTGAGATCACTGAAATCAACATTTCAAAAGAGTTCTTAGAATGAGAATTTCTACTGCCAAGTTCAACAATGACCTTCTATTGCCAAATTCAAATGTCAGTTCTTGTTTCTGATTTAAGTTGACCTTTAAGCAATCTTGGATCCAGCTGACCACTCCGTTTTCTGTACTTCCTTTCTGACTTTTGGTTCCTCACACCCTCCAGATTTTCCTCTCATCTAAATGATCATTACCTATGAGTCTCAAAAGTTAAATATGTATAATTTTTCTAACCCATTAATGATAAGGTATTTTATGATATTTTATCTGAGTCTTTTCCTTCTTTTTTAATACAGTATTTGCTATTAAGATCATCTTCTTTAATCACTTGTCTAGGAAACTGTCTACAATGTAATGACCCTCAAATTTTATATCTGAACTATTCCTGAACTTTACTCTGAACTTCAGATTCATTTCAAAGCTTAAATGTTAACATGTACCAAAAATAAATCCCATTGACGAATGCAATTTTAATCATCCCAATGTCTACTTCTCTCCAAGTACTTATTACAGCAAATGACAAACCACTCACTTAATTGACCCCTCAGATTTTTGCTGTCATTTTTCCTTTTTCTTTATTTCTATCTCAATGTAATTCATGAGGCATTTCTGTTTTTTGTTGTTGTTATCGTTGTTTTGGTTTCTTAAAGAAATTATGTTCCAAGTAGAAAAATTATAATGGAGAATCTAGATTAATTCAATATAAATTACCTGGTCAAGCAAAGTGTCAAAAAAATTGGTACAACCACAGATTTATCCTGTGCTTCAAGAAATAACATAAGAACTGCATAGCGTTATGATAATGGTGTCTTGTCACTCCATCTAAAGAATAATGGTTAGAGAAAAATACAGGAATCAAGTAAACCATATGCACATAACAAAATTATATATACAAAATTGTATTTTATCTAAAATTAATACGCATGTTCATATGCAAAGTTACATATGTACACATGCATACACATTTACACATATACCTATATGGCAAACCTCACTGCATCACTCTGTATCAAGCAGTTTGTTCTTTTTGTTGTTTTTCTAATACACTAATTCCATAAACATTCAAGGGCATTATACTTACAGATTCTTTGTCTGGAATGCTCTTTCTCTGATATTCATATCATTCACTGTTACATTTTATTCGGTGTTCAAAAATCCACTTCTCAAAATAGCCTCATGTTACCATTCTACTAAAATATTATGCTCTATTATATCCTCAGCCATCTGTGAGTCCTTTCCATTAGAATGCAAAGTTCATGAAGGAGATGGATGCTCTGTTTTATCATAATTGCATCCTGAGTTCCTTGCATTATACATGTCACATAGCAGTTGTTTGGTAAATGGTTGTAAAGAGAATACATAAATTAATTCATAATTTTTTATCCAAACATTTAAAGTATTGTAAAAATATTCTTGACTTTTGTATTTTTTGTATGTTTATGAGTGATAATTTTATTGTATCATAGTCAGATATAATTTTGTTTATGATTTTTAATTTTTATAATATTTAAATCTCTATTTCTTAATGTATGACCAATGTTTATGATTATTTTGTACACTTTTGATGGTGGAAACTCTTTTCTAATGGTATAGAATTGTACCAGAGGCATAGTTGAAATTAAGCCTATTTGATTCTTAATTAGAATTCTATATCCGTATTTTTGCGGGTTCCAAAAGAACACTATGTACTAATGCTGGTAATCTTTTTTTATCAAGTGTAGCTCTAGATAAATAATTTGACTTTTATTTGGTTTATATCTTTATAGATTTCAAATTATTATACCCTCTCTTGTTTGATGGTTTGCTAATAAGTTTTTCACTACTGATTTCTATGGGTGCAAATACCACATAATTCTGAGCAAAGAGTAATAAAAGTTCATGTGATAGGGGGCCTTTAGGAAAACATTTTACATTTTAGAGCATATTTATAAGATAAGATGGTCCTTTTCAATCTCTCAGCATTTCTTTATCTTGATGTGGTACATGGAGATACCATGACTATTTACCAAAGGACAAAACTGACACAGAGAAAATGACAAAGAAAAATTCTGAAATTTGCCCTGCCTGCTAGACAGAGATGATAAATTATACTTTTTGTTTAAGAAAATAACATGAAGCAGACCATGTCCAAATTGATACAGTACATGAAAAAATTCTCCAAGAAAAATCTTGGGAATTGCGCTCCCTTAGTTTAAAAAAAAAAGTGAAATGTTTTGACCATTCACTTTATATTTCAGCATTAGTTTGTTTTAAAACTTTTGGTTCAACTGGTCTACACTTAAATGCTTCATAGATATGTTTTACTTAAGAATGCAAGATTGCAATATGAAGAAGAGTTTATTTTCCCCTTTTTAACTTATTTGATTTTGTCACATGCATCCTAGATTCTGCCTATTTCCATAAGGTGCAATGAGTTTATTGGACTATATGTTTTACTGTTTGCCATTAGTTTTCTTTGTACAGAGAGCAGTGTCCTGTTTCAGTCGACAGATGTGTTTTGTTTTCTTTATCAAATGTCCTGTATTATACTTTAAATTTTTTTTCTCTTTTGTTTGGGTTCTCCTTCATAGATACATATTTTGTGCAAGTTGGACCTCATTTTTCTTTTTTATTCTTTGAGAACATCATTTTCTCTCTTTCAAAAATTATGTGAGTATGTATATGTGTCTATTTAGTTCTTCCTAAATTATGACTTAGAAATTTGGCTGGGCGTGGTAGCTCACACCTATAATTCCAGCACTTTAGGAGGACAAGGCAGGAGGATCACTTCAACTCAAGAGACAAGTCTGGGCAACATGGCTAAACAATCTCTACAAAAACTACAAAAATTAGCCCTGCATGGTGGTACAGAGCTTTTGTCCCAGCCACTCAGGGTCAGCATAGGAGTTGGGTGTGGCTGAGGTGGGAGGATCAATTGAGTCCAGGAGGTCAAGACTGCAGTGACCTGTGATTGTGCCACTACGCTCCAGGCTGGGTGACAGAGTAAGACCCTGTCTCAAAAATGAAACAAAAAAAGAAAGAAAGAAATTCAACAGTTTTCAGTGTTTCTGATTTTTTTTTCCACATAGACACTATTTTAAAATGTTGACTAAGGATCTCTCTCTCTTCCCCTTGATGCTAACAATATGACCATAATGGTTTGATGGGTTTATTTTTTCCCATGTCTTATGCACTTAGCCAGATAATTATTCATCTTCTGTGGTCTCATCAACTGTAGCTTCGAAAAGTACTAAACTGGGGAGTTAAAAACTGGAAAGTTGATTTTATACTGCAGAGACTGTAATTTTTAATTTTTGCAATTATAACCTGGCCATTTTCATTGATAAAACAAGACCAAACAGTTCTCATGTTCAGCTATTGAGAAATATTTACTTATGTTAATATTTGTTCATTTCTATTTTGAGATTTGTTTCTGTAATTCATAGTTTTCTTATAAATCATCAAAATATTCATGTTCATTTTGATATTATTTAGAAAAGTCTTCTCTTATATGTTTATTATTATTTTATTAATTTCATTAGGGTTTATTCATATCATCTCATTTTGGTTTTTGTTGTTGTTGTTGTTGTTGTTTTGTTTTTGTTTTGAGATGGTCACTCTTGTTGCCCAGGGTGAAGTGCAGTGGCTCCATCTCAGCTCACCTCAGCCTCTGCCCCTCAAGTTCAAGTGATTCTCCTGCCTCAGCCTCCTGAGTAGCTGGGATTACAGGCATGCATCATTATGCCCTGCTAATTTTTTATTTTTGGTAGAGACAGGATTTCTCCATGTTGGTCAGGCTGGTCTGGAACTCCTGACCTGAGGTGATCCACCCGCCTCAGCCTCCCAAAGTGCTGTGATTAAAGGAATGAGCC
The DNA here is from genome assembly GCA_963573385.1 of Cacajao melanocephalus. NCBI lineage: Eukaryota > Metazoa > Chordata > Mammalia > Primates > Pitheciidae > Cacajao > Cacajao melanocephalus. The sequence continues at coordinate 50,183 of CAUYLG010032441.1, forward strand.
ACCATTGCCAGCTCTTACTTTCTTTTCAAATTACCTGTATGTTTTTTTTACCATGTTAACTCAATGGTGATAATGGTGATCTCTCCTATTATTTTATATGAAAATAGCACCTCGTGCACTTGTTCAGTAGTCTTATCAATTTCTTTCCTCTATTTTATTATTTTATGCACTTATATTTTTTCTGTTTTGCCTTAAATTAGTATTATTCCCCATCTAACTTTTGAATTGAATGATTATTCCATTTATTTTAACTATCTTTTTAGTAAACATTTCTAGTTAAAGTTTCTGACTGTTCAACTAAATGCCAGTTTAGCTATTATATATCCCACAAATTATGGTAAGTCGTGACATTAAGATTGAGTCTGTACTAAAACTGAACGTTGGTGAGAATAATGATTTGCCTTTTATTCAAAGTTGGTTTCCTATGCTTAACTCTTCAAGCAGCTATAAAACATACAAAGTTATAAATTAGATAATGAGGTAGGCAGTGGACACAGTGTTTGCTGTGGTTGCCTCTAGATTGTCTCATAATAATGAGTATGATGTTCAGGGTTCTTAACAGTGGTCCCAAGGTGAGTTCTCTGCCCAACTAAAGAATCAGTGTACCTATTCCCCCGTATATCCCAGCCTGCAAAAGAAAAAAGAAAATACAGAAAATAATATTCCTACATAGTGACCCAGCTTAACTGTCACTACTATCCTAAAATTTTGAAATTCTCTGTGCTAGACCTGAGATAATCCTTAATTATCTTTGTGTTGTGTATGAGACCTAGACATTCTCCAGTTATTTGATTAGAGGCTTTCCAAGTTGCAATCTGCCCATTATCTGCTAAGTATTATTTTATTTTAAATGTGTTTTTCAAGAAAAATTGCTTTAGGAGTCTTATTTTTTATGTGATCTACTTGATATTAAACTTTGCCATCTAGTAAACTATTCTAACTGAAAAGCAGATGAGGCCAGGCACGGTGTCTCCCAGTTATAATCCCAGCACTTTGAGAGGCCTAGGTGGTTAGATCACATGAGGCCAGGAGTTCCAGATCAGGCTGGCCAACATGGTGAAAACCAATCTCTACTAAAAAATACAAAAATTAGCCAGGCATGTTGGAGCATGCCTATAGTCCCGGTTACTCTGGAGGCTGAGGCAAGAGAATGGCTTGAATCTGGGAGGTGGAGGTTGCAGTGAGCTGAGATGGCACTGCACTACAGAGTGGGCAACAGAGTAAGACCCCATAGAAGGAAGGAAGGAAGGAAGGAAGGAAGGAAGGAAAGAAAGAAAGAAAGAAAGAAAGAAAGAAAGAAAGAAAGAAAGAAAGAAAGAAAGAAAGAAAGAAAGATTGATTTAAAAGTAAAAAGACCAGAGTCTGTATTTCAGCTTCATTAATTATGAAAATTTCTAAAACTCTAATCTACAGATTCACCATTTTTAAAAAGATGTAAGTCATAGTAGTTTTTGAGAATGAAACTATAAGTTCATGATATATAAAATATTTTAAATTTTACACACATGCTAGTTTTCTTGTTCTCATGATAATTACATTATTATCTCTTTCTAACTTTTAGTATTAGAATATTCCTGAAGATAATACACTAAAAGTGAGACCACATTATACCTATCCTTTCTGATTAAGTGCTTTGGTCTATTTGAGCTAGTTTCTTCAAATGTAAAATGTGAGAAATTTTAGGGCAATAAAGGAGAAAATATGGACAATGAAATGACATATTTGTACATACTAGGTAAACTACACAGCTGGTCATCATTATTTTTAGAATTATTTCACCTGCTAACTCTTGATTGATTTTTTACTTTGGAATGATGGCTGTGACATTTGAAGAAACAGCATATTAAAAAATATGGCTACTTAATAGCAATGTCTCATTTATTTCTGTGTGATTGTTATTGTATTTCAGAAGTGTGAATTATATTTGGAGATTATTAAAGAGGTCAGCATAGTTAACACCATCTACTTCCAGTTTCTATTAGGAAATCACATTAAATTTGTCACCACCAAACTCGGGGTACCCACGGGTGATGCAGGGCTAGCTCCCTATATTCTGGTGCCCAATGTGGGGCTCATGGATCCCTACAATAAAACATATATTTTAATGTATATCTTTATCCATTATTATGTATATCATAAATTTTTTCAATAGAGTTTTTTTCTTTTTGTATTTTATTATCTTTACTTTGGAGAGAAAAAGAGTATCATTTAAAAATTGAAAAGAAATAAAATTCTCTGCAATGGAAAGCCTCATCATATATACTTTTGAACATTTTTATAAGTTTAATTTTGAAGCTTTTTAAAAATAATTTTGATTCTTTAATGTCTGATTTCAGGCTTTCATTGCAAGTGTTTTATTCATTCAATGCTGATAAATAAAGTATCTATATAATGTGGTATTTTCACATCTCTTTAGAAATGGAATTCTTTTGACAGGTTTTTAACTGGCCTCCCTGAAGCTGCATTCAGCATGCACCACCTCAATGTGTTCTTCACTCAGTAGCCCAAAACCAAAAAACCTGAAAACTTCATTTCCCTGATTAAAATGCTGTGTACTTCACCCTCTGTATTACCACGTTACAGAAACCCTTTCAGTCATCCGAAGCATCTGAAGGCACTTTCTCTTCTACACACTGCAGTCTGGCTACACTGGGCTCATTTCTCCTTAAAACCAATGAGCAAGCGCCTGCCCCTACTTTCACACTTAATCCTTTGCCTGAAATTCATCATCACTAAATATCTACAGAGCTCAGTGTTTTACTTTCCTCTAGTGTCTTATCAAAAACTCCTTATTTTAGAGGCTTTTTTGTATCATGTTACATAATTGATAAATGGCTTCCTCCAAACTTTATTTTTCCTCTTAACAGTATAATTGATACTATATTATGTACCAATTTTGTTTGCCATGTGCGGGCTGAAATTTATTTCCCTCTCTCCTGAAAAATAAAGTGTATGTTGAAGTCCTAATCCTTAATATTTCAGAATGTGACTGTGTTTGGAGATAGGGTTTTCAAATAGCAATTAAATTAAAACAAGGTCATTAGGATGGGTACTAATTCAATATAACTGATGTTCCACCAAGAAGGGGATATTAGGATACAAACACACATATAGAGAGAAGACCATGTAAAGATTCATGGAGAAGATAGCCATCTACCTGCCAAGGAGGGAGGCCTCTGAAAATTTGTTTGGTTCACTTCTGGCTCTTTGACCTCTGATGTCTAGCCTTCAAGACTATGAGAAAATAAATTTCTGTTGTTTAAGCCTCTCAGTTTGTGGAACTTTGTTAGGTCAGTTCTAGTAAACTACTACACTGTCTTTCTCTTTGTTCCTTACCCACCACCCTTTAATTCCTAGAAAAAAATAATAATAATTTAGCCTTTGAGATTTTGCTCATTTCATTCATTGTTGTATTTCCAGTAGGTCAAAGAATTCCTGGGGCATCAGGTTGCTCAATAGGTATTTGTTGAATCGCTAAAACTGCAACAAATAATAAAATGCTTAATAAATTACCTATATTGTTTTCAAGGAATGCTGAGTTTTGATTGTAATTTTATATTATTCTTATGAGCCATATTGATGAAAAAAAATTCTCAAATTTTAATACTAAGTGTTGTAAATCAGAGACTGGAAGCTATATCCCTCTCATTTGTGCTGAACTGTGTTTCTCAACTTGGCTAAGACTGAGAAGTATGTAGCTACTCAATGTTCACTTTATCTTATATGAAGTACCGATTTACTGAACACACGATGAAAACATAATTTTCTATTACCCTACCCGCTCCTTTTCTCTTGCAACATGTGGATTCAGTGATGTGACTATACCCTCCCTTTTTCCCATCCAGCCTGTTTTTCTCCTTTAAATGTCAAAGTTCTCAAAATAATCTTTTTTTGATGAAGCCCTCAAGATGTCTCCTGGAGATTTCTTTAACCTTGGTAAAATAAACTTGTAAATTGAGACCTCTTTCAGATACTTTTTTTTCCAAATATTTGCTGCAGTTTTTTCAGAGATGGCAGTTTCTTCACATATTTCTTGAGCTCTCCCAGTGTTGTGACCAGTTTTGTGGTCCAAAATGCAAAGCTTCTAAAATCTCCCTGTAAGCTGTAACTATGCACACAAATGCTTTAGCTGATCATGGTTGATGACTTTCTCTGATCCTCCAAACCTCTTGCATTCCTTAGGACTTAAGGTCCCCAGATCTTCTTACATTTATGTACACTCTAATTTTTATTACAAATAATTTGTCCCCATATAAAATCAATTGGTTTTCTTCTAAATCAACAAACCTTAACCAATAAACCAAATATGACTAAATATGGGATATCCTTGGATATACTTTTTTATATTGTTCTACCCTACTTTCCATGGATAAGCATTCATTATTGAAAGATAGATGATTTTATTATTTTTAAATAAAAAATCATGTTTTAAATGAAATTATAATGTAGACAAAAGCTATGTTGACTATTATGTTGATATTTTTAGTAAACAAAATTATTGTAATAATTTTGATAATATATATTTGCTTTGCTTCCTATTAGAAGTGCCCTATACAATGAATTAATGAACCCAATTATCAGCAGATATATTATCCATCTAATATGTTACATCAAATCACATATTCCACTACAATTGTTCATCTAGCATACCATTCCCATTTACAGAAATATTATTATAATTTTAAAATATCTTATAAAATTAAAAAGTTCAACAATATTCTAAGATAAACATGCTTGCTCTTAAAACAATCTAGTATAATTTTAAAATATTTTCTACTCATCCACAATTTTAAAAATATTTAACAACACAAAATGATGAAATTAAACATATTTTCACTGTAAAAAAGTATTTAAATCCTAAATGTGGAAGTGGCAGATGTGATAGTGTTATCTTTCTGCACCTGTGCCTGGAGAGGATTTGCCTGGTCTCTCTTGACCCTAAGAATTCCGTGGCCACTGTTTGAGTAGGCTTCAGCCAGCCCACACAGAGATGAGGGGTCAGGTAGAAAATTGTTTATTCCAGTGGCCCATCTGCCAGTCCCCAGCTGCCTGACAGTTGACTACTGTTGCGTGAGTAAACCCTGAAAGGATTAGTTACTATTTAGTTGTTATGAACAATTCTATGATAAACATATTGGAATATGTATCTTGGTGAAAATATGTACATCTCTCTAAATTATGTATCTAAAAGTAAAAAGGCTGGGTCACAGACTATAAGATAATGCCAAACTCTTTTCCAGAGTAGTTGCATCATAAGAAAGTTCCTTTGCTTCATTCTTGGTAGCATTCAGCTTCCCTGCACTTTACAATTTTTGGCTATTCTGGGAGAATATTTAGTGGTGCTTTATTTTTACATTTTACTTATTTTCACCCTTTATTCCCCACATGAGACTTTTTGTCCACCATATTATAATGAGTTTAGAAAGACCAATATTAAGGGATCCAATAATTTTAAATAGAGATTTTATTTTGTGACTATTTTTATGTTTTTGAGATAAAATAACAATTGATATCTACTTGCAGAATGTATGAGGTGTTACCTAGTGTAAAAAATGTATGTAAACACACACAGGTAAATACATATATACATACTAAACACACTCATATATCTGTATTCTTAGTAATGCAATCATTCATTCATATAATAAAAAATACCAATTTTTGTGTCTTTATGAATCATATTTGAATCCTTATTGAATTATTATTTTGTGTGGGCAAATACTCTCTTTCCTCTAGGTATATTGAATGAATAAAAAAGAAATTTTTACTCTTTTGAGTTGAAATTATAATCTGGTAGAGGTTAAAAAAAATTAAAGGCAAGTGCTAAAAGGAGATCTAAGATAGAGGCACATTAATTTCCCAGGCCACCATAACCGGCTGATGAGGTCATGCTCCCCTTTCATGCATCGATGAGACAGTGCTTCCCTGCCTCTCCCAGCTTGTGATAGTCCCAGGCTTTCCTGGATTTGCAGTTGCAGCAGTTCAGTCTCCCAACATATCTTCACTGGTGCTCTCTCTGTGTGGCTCTCTTCTCTTCTGTTACGGACACTAGTCCAAACCGGATTAAGAGCCTACTCTACTCTGGTATAACCCTATCTTAACCAGTTGCATTTGCAACAATCTTATTTCTTTTGTTTTTTTCAATTAATTAATTATTATTATTATTATTTTATTTTTGAAAGAAAGAAAAAAGAGGAAAGAAAGTGAGAGTGTAAGAAATAAAAAAAAGAATGTAAGAGAGAAAGAAAGAGGAAGAGAAAGAGGGAGAGAGAACGGGATTCTTGTTCTATTGCCCAGGCTAGAATGCAGTCTAAAAATGGGTATTAAAAACCTCTTTTTTGCCAATAATTGTGCTTAACAA
>CAUYLG010032443.1:0-13267 GCA_963573385.1 Cacajao melanocephalus
CAAAAAAATGATCTGGGCATGACGGTTTATGCCTGTAATCCCAGCGCTTTGGGAAGCTGAAGTGAGAGGACCACTTGAGGAAAGGGGTTTGAGACCAGCCTGGGCAACACAGCAAGACACTGTCTCAAATAAATAAATAAATAAATAAATAAAGTTGGCCAGATTTAATAAAAAGCTGGTTATGGGGTGTTGGGAAAAGAGAAGTTGTAAGGTCAATTCCCAGATTTTTAGCTTGAACTCTGTGGATGGAGCTTCCTTTCCCTGTAAGAAAGGATATTTGAGGAGACCCAAATTTGGGAAGCAAGATCATGAATTCAGCTTTGGATACGTGGAGGAGGCAGTCAATTCAATAGGATAAAGGTCAGACATGATATATCTCGCTTTTAGTGCAGACAAAATGAACAAAGCCACTTATAAGGAAAAAACAACTTTACACCTTTACTAACCATAGTCAGGAAAAGATTGAGACCTAAAAGCAAAGGCATCAGCTCTCTTATTCATAGCACTGTTGTCACCAGAGTGTTGAAAGCTTCTCTTCAGCCTCTTAGAATTGTCTCAAGTAATTTCCTTCAGGGTTGACATTTATCTTCTGAGTCTTAGCCTTGAAATCTGTCAGTAGAGAAAGCATCCTAGAGATTCGTTGTTACTCTTACGTTATGCAAACATAGATTTGAAGACCAGGGATTACAACTTAGTAGCTTTGTTAAAAATGTTGTCATTTTTATCCAAGCTCCAGGTCACTCTCCTCTGTCCACCAATAGGATTCCATGAGTTCGAGGCTGCAAGAGCACTAAAAGCTGCACTCTGCTCCCTTTATCCCTGGTCTCTCTTGACCTGCTACAACCTCATCTCTTACTACTTGCCCCAGGTCTAGAAGTTCATCTGCCTATAGGGAATGAGTTATCATGAGCAATATATTCCCAAACATCTCTTTTACTGTAGTTATAATATGTTCCCTGGATCAGTTGTGGGGTGTGTGTGTGTGTGTGTGTGTGTGTGTGTATGCATGTGTGTGTTTGTACTAAACTACAGTGCATATGCATTAATATAATTTGTTATCTGAATGGAAAGATTACCCTTCTGTAATGCAGTTTTCAAATTTTTAATATATTGTTTCATTCTTTGATGCTAATCCTATCTAAGTTTCTTTAAGCTTTAGGAGCACTTGAAGAGACAGTTTAAGATATTTAATTTCTCTGTGCAGTGTTGAAAGACTTGATTGATTGTGGTTAGACAGGTTTTGAAATGGATATTTCAGTAACTCAGTGGTAGATGTCAAAGCACTTATGTATATGTATATTTTTCAAGTGCCTGCTGCATTTAATAAAAATTAAAGTTTTAGTGAATAAATATTCAAATTATATAAAAACATTAAGTACGATCTATTATTTTTAAGAAAAGGCATATAATTGTTTAAACAGTAGTTGATTTAGCAATCTATTAAAAAATTTATGAAAAAACGAGGTCATCAATTCAAAATCTTTACATATCTTAAAGCTATTATACATTTCTACATGAAAAAAGGAGCTGAAAAACTATAGCAAGCAAAATAATTTAAATATTTTATCTTCTCCTTTTTTAGTGCCTTTTCCTTGTGGAACATAAAATAGTCCCAGAATAAGTTGCCAGTCAAATATCATCTTCTACTCACCTTAACTAATGCGTAGAAAGACAGGTAGGATCAAGAAGACGATTTCTTCTTATATGATGTGTAGCCATTTGCTTGGTTCAAGTGAACAGGTCTTAATTAGCAGAAACTCTCCAAGTGCCTTCAATAACTGCTCTTGTCCTTCCAAAATCCAACAGACAGTGTGTGAAGTTCAAAGTGAAGGCAGTTTTAACAACCTCAAGTCTTCAATTTTTAAACGATGATTCAGTGGTAACTTTAGTTAACTGGCTAACCTTCACTCTTTAAAAATACAGGGCAGGCAGGAAGAAAGTGCAAGTGTCTTTTGCATATAAGCATTTTTTTCTTTTCCATGATTGCTTCCAAAGAGAATTAATTTTTATCCTTGAAACCTCGTCTCAACTGAAAATACAAAAAAATTAGCTGCGTGTGGTGGCAGGCACCTGTAATCCCAGCTACTTCAGGAGGCTGAGGCAGGAGAATCGCCTGAACCCAGGAGGCAGAGGTTGCAGTGAGCCAAGATCATGCCATTGCACTCCAGCCTGGGCAACAAGAGCAAAACTCTGTCTCAAAAAAAAAAGAAAAAAAGAGTTGTGTAAGTATATTTTGATGACTGAGATAGCATATATAAAAACTTGTTAATGATTTGATATGTGGAAGGACATATCAACGCCTATCAATGCCTATCGATCCTAAATATGTTGAATTAAAGAGCTGACTTGCAGGTATGTTTCTCTCTAATGGCTGACTATTCAAACCTTGTGTGAGAAAAGGTATTCAGAAATGGGCCAAAGTTCTTAACTCCACAAAAGGATAGCAGAGCATCACATTAGCATTATCTCTATTCTTAGAAAATAAATAAGCTAACAATTTTCCAATATCACTGTATTTGAAAGAACAATTTAGACTATGAATGGTGAATCTACTTGAAATTCACAAACTACTTTGCTGTATCAAGGTTTTAGTTTTCAGGTAGGTCACATTATATTCCACACATGTGTCTTAATACATGGTGCATCTTTTGTCATTATAATGTGGATGACATTATTCTGACTAAACCAGCACTATAATGGGGACCTATTGATATATATATGATGAAATTGTAAATTCTCTTTATACATTTTAAAAGGGTAATATTTGGCTTTACTTTATACAGATTGTATGATCAGGATCAGATTCAGAACTTTGAGAACCATAAATGTTAAAGGCATTATGGTACCCCTTTTGCTACCCCAATATGTGTTTTACTTTGCGTTTTTTCTTGCCAATTAAACAGAAAATCTCTGCAAGTGTGAGAGAAAGCCAGACACACAGCTGCAACATCAAGCCTCCCCTAATCTTCTTCCTTCATTTCTGCCTTCATGATTGACTCAAAGTAAAGCCTTAATATTATCTTACAGCACATTTCCTCCATAAGTGGGTTTTCATACTGATGTTTTTATTTTATTTTGATTTTAACTTTCTGTTATATCAATAATAACAAATCAAGTTGTTTTATAAGCAGTCAGAATTTAAAGCATAGTGTTAATCAGCAACTCACAATAGTTTGCAAAAATTGTTTGAATAGTAATTAGAAAAAACAAGTGCCACAGAAATTTGCCCCAATTCATGACCTGCAAAGTCATCCTAAGTGTTATGTTTTTGGGATAAGAATTTGGGATGATCAATGCAGGAACAGAAAACCAAATACCACATGTTCTCACTTCTAAGTGAGATCTAAACAATGAGAAAACATGGACACGTAGAAGGGAACAACACACATTAGTGCCTATCAGAGGGTGGAAGGTAGGAGGAGGGAGAAGATCAGGGAAAACAACTTACTGGTACTAGGTGTAATATCACGGTGATGAAATAATCTGTACAACAAACCTGCATGACGCAAGTTTACCTATGCTACAACCCTGTACCTGTACCCTTGAACTTGAAAGTTAAAAAGATAAATTTGGGATGATCTGTGAAAGTTCTGCTTCCTTCCAAGGATGCATGACAGAAACATCCTGAACAATCTTTGCTACTTGGAAATCTTGATTTTATTTATTTATTTATTTTTGTGACAGACTCTTGCCCTGTCACCAGGCTGGAGTGCAGTGGCATGATCTTGGCTCACTGCAACCTCCACCTTCCGGGTTCAAATGATTCTCTTGCCTCAGCTGCCTGAGTAGCTGGGACTACAGGTGCACGCCACCACACCCAGCTTATTTTTGTATTTTTAGTAGAGACGGGGTTTCACTATGTTGGCCAGGACGGTCTTCATCTCTTGACCTCGTGATCCTCCCACTTCGGCCTCCCAAAGTGCTGGGATTACAGGCGTGAGCCCCTGTACCTGACTGAATTTTTTAAAAGCCATTTTTAAAAGACATTTTTAAAGAAGTTTTTGACGTTTGATCACTTCTCTAACTCTAGTCGGCAGAGTATGGTGCAAACAGCAGGAGAGGGATCTATTTTAGACTTAAAGAACGTAAACAAGGATCGGAGTGGAAGGCTGGATTGCTGAGCCACGTGGCTCCAATTCTCTTCTCATGGTCCCATCCCACACTAAGTTTCCTCTCCTCCCTTTCCCTCGCTTTTCTCCTAACTCCCTACTTTTCTCGGCCTTGTCTTCCCCCTTCTCTTTCTTCTTCTTCTTCTCTTTCTTCTCTCACTTCTTGTTACTTTATTTTATTCTCTGCTTACTCCCTTTCAAGTAGAAAACAAAATTAGTACCATTTTTAATGTAGACAAATTTTCATTTTTCTGACTCTTGCCTTTAAACACTCTCCTGGGTTTTTTTTTTTTTTTTTTTTTCATGCCTCTGTTTTGCGGAACCTTTGAAAGTATCTCTTAGCAAAGCCCTCCATAACTAATCTCAGGTTCTGTTGTTTTCTCTCCTTTTTTTAAAGCATAGTAAAAATTGCTTGATATATTTCAAGTGAGATGTGTTCCCTAAACTCCTAGAGTTTTATTTTACTCTTACAGACCCAATTGTTTTAACGTATCTTAATAGAACACAATAACATTTGGTCAATGAGTATTATACATGGACAATAATTGAGGGCTAGCTTGGTTTCAGTCTCACTAATAGGATCAAATACTGACCCAGCTTTTTACAGTTTGTGAATAAAAAGCAACTTATAAAGCTCCTTTCCTAGTTTATTGTTGCCATAAAATGAAACCCCAGTCAGACTATGTGGCCTATCTTTGTTAGATATTCAAAAGAAAAGTGATGACCCAAACCAATTCTCTCTCAGAAAAGAATAGGGAATTTATTTAACATTACAGAATGATAAACACTAATGTAGCAATTATATAGTAATGTTCTCAAATATCCCAGTCTGTATAGTAATGTAACATGTATGAAGTGTTAGTCTGTTATAAGCCATGAAAATCTGTCCTAGAGTTTTCTCCTATTTTCTGGAAGGTGACTAGGAAATGTGCTCTACTAGGATCTGGCAATTGGCAAGCCCTCATTTCAACAAAGAAAACCTGAATTTTTTTTATGTGTCTCAGTTTTTGTCATTGTTTGAGGCACAAATGATGTCTGATTTATTGGTTCTAAGTGTAGTATTGAATAACAGTGCAATGAAGGAACAGAGAATAGAAGTGAACTGAGGCAGATCTTGAGAGCAAATGAAATTTCTTATTGGTTGAGTCAGTTTTCATTAAAGAAAAATTACAGGAACAAAATTATTAAGGAAGTTTCCAGTAGGAAGCATTTTAGACTAAGCTCTTGCCATTAAAAAAAAAAATATTCTTTTATTTTTGGTACAAAGGCCTGAAGTCAATTCTTTGGATATAAGAAGTCTTCCAATAACAATAATGAATTCAAAAATCAAAACCATATGTGGAGAAAAAAGAAAAAAAAGAAGTTTCTCCAATAATAAGTTAATACAAAATATTCATAAAGTCATTCAAAGTACATCTCACTTAGCTGATGTTCCACTGTAAATATATTAGTAGGAAATACAAGAAACCATAAAAAATAATTCTTAAATTACTATAATTAAGAAATAATTGTTATACCACTATAACAACATTTCTATAAAGTATGCTATGACCATCTTTAATTGAAAAATGGAAAAGCAAATTCTAAGAAGTATTTATTTGCCTATATAAAATAATCTGGTTACTAAATGGCTGAATCAAGATTTGAACTAAAATGTTAATTCTGAATTCCTATATTTGTCCTCAGAATCACATTGTCTAAACAAACAGAGATAGAGATCAAGTCAGTGCAAAAGAAATGTAGTGCAAAAGAATGTTTCTTTATCTGCACTCAATAAAACCTAAAATATTTTTAGTGCAAAAATATTCTTTTGCACTCGTTTCTAGCTTCCTCCTTATCAAAATGTGTAATTATCCTTCTGTTGTTATTGTTTCTGTTTTCAATATCTGCCATCTCGGAATCCAGCTAGTGTGAAACTCTCTTACCTACTTCCAAATACATAATTAATTCTAAATTTTTATTGATTTTGGTTTTGTGTATTTACTTAGAACAATTCAATTAATCCCAACAAAGTATACAATCATCTGATACTTTATTCAGAGAAAAAAACAGAGTAACCATAAAAAGTACCCATTTGGCTTTTTAGGTCTTACAGTTTAGACTGGCCTTTTTGCTGAGTAAAATGAATACTGAAAGAAAATGGAAGCCTAAAGTAAAGAATTAAGGAAGTAAAGTAGGAAGGAAGAGAAATGCTCAGGATCCAGATCTTCTGCTAGAACGAGTAAAAAAAAAAAATCTCACAAAAAAAAGGAGATTTTGTTTGATTTTCTCCTTCTCAATGGTCTGCCTCCCATGCTAGTGGAGAAACCCACAGCTCCAGAACTAGCATTCTCACTGTCCCCACGTGAATCCTCATTGAGTCAACGAGGCTTCCACCCCCATCCTGTATCCAGTGTGGCATTGCTATCTACCTTCCAGGAGACCTGAGTCAATTCCCACTTTCTGCCTTTGCTTCTCATCAAACAGAAGGGAAGATATTAAGGATGAGAAAGAGGTAATGATGGAAGTCGAAGGATCTGCAAGAAAACCATTCATGGAGAAACCTGTGTCCTGGAAAGAGAGAGAATGAGGGAGTCACAGAGGTTGTTGGTGCATTAGGTTTGGTCAGGTAGTGAAGGCCTAGAGTTCTGTGGAAATATGATGGAAACTACATTTTTATAGCATTTGTTAAACGTGTATTTTCCAGACCATGTTTAATGTGTCCTTGTCAGGGAAAGCTGATGTTGGCACAATCTCAGTGTTACGACTAGGATATGAATAAAGCGTGACTCAGGGATTAAATGGGGGACTTGCTAATAAATTTGAGGAGAAATACACTCTGATAAGAATGGGCCATCCTCTAGATTTAAGCAAAGAAAGTCAATGAAGAACACTTCAAATAACTCTCAAGCAAAATGGTGGCATTATTCACGGCAACAGGGGATTTGTTTGTGTGAAATTGTGTGTGAGAGTGAATACCCACATAGCCTGGTGAAAAGGGGCTGCCCAGCACACAGCACAAAGTGGCAGGAGGGACAGAGTGTCAGGTCAGAGGACCCCACTGAGGTAACTCCAGGCCTGCCCTTGTTTAGGATTCAGCTATTCTTCTCTCCACTTTTCTCCTCATCCATTTGCCCTGGTCCTTTCTCTAGAGTGATTTATTTCAGTAACAGTCTTCCAACCTTGTATCTCTTCATTGTTTCTCCTTATTGCTGCCAACAATTTATTGTCCATCCATAACTCCAAGCCAGTGTGTTTTGTAAGACACTTTCCTTTCGCCACTGATAACCACCTAGCAGTATCTGGAGGAGCAGATATTCCCAGTAAAATCTGTAAGAAATGGTCCTTTCTGTGCTAACAAAGCGTGTGACAAGAGGTTTGGCATGAAATGGTTAAGGACTAGAGTAACTTTAGCTCATCCATTCAACCCCCTTCACAATTAGATAAAATTACAATTTCAGAACCTTGAGTTTATGATGCAATTAGGAGAGAGAGAAAAAGAAAAAGAAGAGAAGAATGGAAAAGAAAAGAAAGGAAAAGAAGGAACAAAACCAAAAGGACAGACAGAACAGCAGTGACACACACAGGGAGAGCAGGAGAAAGGAAAATGGAATTAACATATTTGGAGGGATCTGAGTGGCCAATATGTCTTTTTTTTTTTTTTTTTTCAGAAAAGCAAGAGCAATGTGTCTTTTCTCTCTTCTCAACTATTACAGAATTCAAAACAATACTCTAAAGTAAATGTGACTCTTATAATCAAAAGACTGCCTTACATAACTACTCCAGACAAAATCTCTTTTAGGAGAATGCACCATACATGAGGCAGGGGAACCCTGATATCTCATCACTACTCCTTGTCACTGGCAGGGCACCACAATCCAAATAGACTGGAAGAAGTCTATTGGAGACATCTTATTCCAAAGAATACCTTTAACTTCTGTTTCAGGCAACTCACAAGCCTGGGGTGCAAGGAGATGTGGAGAGGGCCAGCACAATGGAGGCTTTTATTGAATATGGTAGGCTTTTAGCTAGGCCCTGCCGCTTTAAAAGTGACCAACATCTTCCTGCTTGCAGAGGTAATGGAGCTATTAGAGCACTATTCAAGAATAAGAGAAGACCAGTACTCATCACACTCCCACACAATGGGTTAACACAGTTATAAGGTAAGATAAAACCTTCTCTAATCCCAGCACTTTGGGAGGCCGAGGCAGGGTAAATCATAAGGTCAAGAGATCGAGACCATCTTGGCCAACATAGTGAAACCCCGTCTCAACTAAAATATAAAAATTATCTGGGCGTGGTGGTGCATGTCTGTAGTCCCAGCTACTCAGGAGGCTGAGGCAGGAGAATTGCTTGAACCCGGGAGGCGGAGGTTGCAGTGAGCCGAGATTGCACCACTGCACTCCAGCCTGGCACCTGGTGCCAGAGCGAAACTCTGTCTCAAAAAAAAAGATAAAACCGTCTCCCTCCTGCTCTGGCTCCTCCTTACTATTTTCACTTGATGTGACAGTGAGCTCATAAAGTCTAGCTGCATAAACCTCAGGAGAAGTAAACAAGGGAGAGACAGAGAAAGAGGGAAAGAAATGGAACTGCAATAAAATAGAAGAATGGACAAGAGTGAGTTTGAAAAAAAAAAAAGAAGAAGAAGAGAAGACACACTGAAAGAAAGTAAAGGGGCCAAATAGCGCTCAGATGAGAGGGGAATAAAAACAGAAAGTGGGATTCAAAGGAAAGGAGAGGGGAAAACAAATTGGTCTGAATTCTCTGCTTAGAACTGATGGCCTTGGCTCAGCCTCACTATTTATTGCCTGAACTGCATAATTTTCTCCTTGTTCTTTGTAACAAGGAGAGACCAGAGCCTTTTGTTTGTCACCAAATCTAACTGCCACACATGGGAATACTTCATAGACCTGGGCTGGATGATTCCCTTTGGAAAGAGCTGAGGGGAGGAAGGATGTTCCCATCCAATGCATAATGGTTTTAAAGTGAAGGAAAAATGGGATCTTTTCTTGGAGTTAGGGAGAAATGGGCTTAATGAACTTATTAGGAGTGTCTTTAATAACTCAGGATGCATTCCTTCACTCTTCACCATCCTCAAGGGGTTTCAGGGAAGGACAAGGTATTCCAATGGATAACGCAAGAAAGAGAGAGAGAAGCATAGGTAGGATCAGTGGCGGTGACCTGAGTTTGGGTTTTGAGGATGCAACACTGCTCTCCAGTCTCCCTCAGGACTTCAAACGCCATCCCTGTTGGCTGTTAGCAAGCCTGGGCCTGTCCAGGTGACACCTAACTTTCAGAGTGGCTATTCTGTCCAGCCGCTGTCCATGGTTACACTTTCTTTTGGGGCTAAACATAGAGAAGGCGAGAAAGGGAAGTTAATAAGCATATGGATAGGGAATAAAAGGGAAGAACTAAAGGAAGACACATTTCACTCAATGGTGTTCTGTAGGGACCCCCAACCCAATGACTCTGCCATGTCTTTCTTCTTTCCTGGTACATCTCCCCAGATTGCCTTTTTCTGTTTTATGTCTTACACCCTCCTTGGCCTACAATTTATTATATGTTTCACATATTTTTTCTTTCTTTTCCTGTTGTTCCATTTTTGTGAAATGTCAATGTTTATTTAAGGCCTGTGCTGCCTGTGATGAAGTATACATCAGAATATCTGGTGGGGCTTGACTTCAGGGAGCTTATAGTCATATGGATGAAACAAAACTAATAAACACAACCCATTTGGCAAATGACAGTCTGATGCGAAGATGTGTTGGAGAAATATAAAGTGAAAAGTATAGTTGTATTGTTCTTCACACTTCTGGCATGAATGCAAGTGCCCATGATCCTAAACTGTTAATTGGCTCCAGGCCTTGGTTTAAGTTCATTTCACTCAGCCTCTGAAGGACCACTCAGAGTTTAATGTGTCAGCAAAAAAAAGAGAGTGTGGCACATATTCTCCCAAACACATCACCAGGGCCAGGCAGAGCTTTGGAGCTCACTTTGGGTCAAGAAGCCCATAGATCTGACTAATTCATGATCCTATAGTATCAGAAAAAAGAAATCCCTCCATTTCTCATTAACCCCCCAGCCCCCACTCTTTTCTATAAATTAAGAGGAGGAGGAAAGTGGAAAGGGAAAACAGGGGAGGGGGAAACCTGTTAAGATGACCAAACAAAGAGGAAACATCAATACATTGCACATGCACAAAATAAGATACTCTTGTTTTTCACCTGTGTGTTTAGCAGGTAGATTATCAACGGTATTTGTTCTGGTGCCCAACATTCAGGGCTATGTTGCCTTCAGAGCTACTCCCCTGGTAATTTATATTTTCCATGGGAAGAAAGAAAGTCAATTAGGACAAAGGAGAAAAGAGCTCATGCGGATTTTCACCTTCTGTGACAATGGTTCTGAAGCATGAAGAGGGGATCCAGAGACACATGTTAGGTATCTAATTTGTGCATTATCCTCAACCTATTTATTTTTGCCCCACTCTCTCTCCTAACATAAAGTGAACTTTGAACAAGAAAATGAAACCTGAATAGATGGCAAAGACAGGAATCACAGCAGATTTTGCTGGTTGCTGTAAGCCTGAGAGTTGGGTCTGGAGTTGGGGGAATGTTGTTTTCCAGCCTACTTCTAAATTGTCAAGGATCCCCTAATATTGCCTCTACTTTTAATAATGAAAATATCATTAGATTAATGGCTTTCAGCAAAAATACCTAAATCTTTAGTCTGTAATACAATATATAACTAAAAAGCAAGCACCTCATAAGTATTTTGTCATCCCAACTCTGCAAGCATGGATAGTGTTATTTTTTGGTGTAACTTTATAATTGTTTTACTTGAATGGATATACATCGGCTAATGCTGTAACTTTGCCATGCTATGCTGCAAATTGTATCTGTAGACCTCAGAATTGGAAGTAGGTTGAAATGGTTCAAAGAAATTCAGTGTTCCTTAATCCCAAAACAGAACCCCAAGTCATTTTTGAAAGTTTGAAACATTTGAGTAGCTATGTATTCCTGTTTTATTAACTACGTATACAGTCTTAGGTCATTTATAAATTTGACTATTTCAAGGAGGAGGTCTCATAAACTCTCTTTAATAAGAACCAATGTTTTCTCTTTCTAATATGTTTAAAACCAAGAATATCCCTAGAAGGTGTAGTTTCCTTAGGCCTACAGCACTTTACAAAGCCAACGAAGAGCTTTGATAAAGAGGTGGGATGTTTGTTCTCAATAGCTATACTTATCCCTGCATTTTTCAGTATGCCTGTCAAATGCAGCACAGCAGTCCCAGCCTAGGAAACCAAGCTCATCTCTGCTGCTCCTCTGGGAAGGGGCCTTGCAATGTATAGAGGGTCTGTGGGTCAAGCAAACAAGAAAGATCAGAATCATCAAATTGGACCCAAAATAATATAAGAAAACAAGTAATTTGCTTTCCCAAGAGTAAAACAAAAAAAGAGAAAATAACAGTAAGGTGAAAATGGAGGTTAAGAAAACTGAACAAAAGCCAAAGTATGTTAGCAAAATTCACTCTTTCCTCTTTATCCAAAATATTCACCTTTGTCAAAGCCCATGAAATTTTGCCTCTGGATAATAGATTTCCCTTCCAAGCTAATCTCTCTGCCTCTTATCCAACCGAAAGATTGATTTTAAGATTTTAGATCGAGACACATGAAATTGCCATTTTTAAAGATAAAAAGATCAAATATTGCCAATTTCAGATGGTTCAATTGGAGACTTCACTTATTTCATGACATTTCTTCCTTGTGCAAAACTCAATAATGTCTCACCAATACTTTCTTGATTAAAACAGAAACTATGAAATGTGCAACCCATGAGTTTCTCCTCACCTAACAGATGTTATGCCTCCCTACCCATTACCCAGTAAAGACCATCTCCATAGCACCCTCTCTAGGGGCTGCAAACTCTGCCTCTAACTTTGAAAAAAATTCATTGCTATTCTTTTATAATTCTCCATCTACTATACAAATTCTAAGCTTTATATAACTATATATAATTCTATCTACTATACAAATTCTAAGCTTTAAGTACTTTCACACAATCCATGTTGAGCAAGAAGACTCTATGACAAAATTCGTAATTCACTGAAACCTCCCTTCCTAGAATATGATTGGCTCAATAATATCATATTGACTCATATATAAGCCGATGTAATTAGAGTATGATAAAGACAATAGTATCACAAGTACAGATATCTATTTTTTTCATAAAAAATTATTATTTCAATTGTGAATGCATTTTGTATACCTGACTAAACCTTAAGCACTTTAAAACATTTTACCTTTTCATTTATTTACATTTTTATTAATTTGATTTGATCTACTGCTTGTATAACCTGGCATAGTTTGGAGACAGCAAAGCCAACCAAACTAGGTAAATCAATCCTTCTCCAACAGTTTATTTCTGTGTAGTAACCACAAAATGCCAATCAAGACATTGTGAGCAGACTTTAAATAGCAACTTTCCTTCCAACTCTCTGGGAGTACAATTTGTGAATATATATTGCTCCAGTAAGTACTGGTTATGGGTCATAAAAGAAAGAAAAATAACACAACAGCAATCAGCCAGACTCTCCTTCCCAAACCTGCCTCCAGTGCTGATTATTCCAAATCATTACTTATCCAATCAGTCTGTTAGTAAAGTGGTTGACTAAAGACACCCACCAGGCAGACAGGAAATTACTACTATTGGAGATGATGAAGCATCGTTGTAACAATAACCACAAAAAGCCACTGCATGATTATTAAACGCCAGGTGCCATTTTAAGCTCTTCAGAAATCTTATCTCATTTAATCTTCACAAACTCCATGAGGGCTATAAACTTTTTCAGTTGAGGAAGTTGAGGCAGAGAGTGACTGAGCCACTTGCCCAATTCAGTCACTACTAAGTAATAGAGTGTAGATCACATAGTAGAGCTGCTTTCTTCTAAAACATGGTCTTTATAGTAGAATGATTTATAATCCTTTGGATATATACCCAGTAATGGGATTGCCAGGTCACATGCACACGAATGTTCATTGCAGCACTGTTTACAATAGCAAAGAACTGGAACCAACCCAAATGCCCATCGATGATAGAATGGATAGGGAAAATGTGGCACGTATACACCATGGAATACTATGCAGCCATAAAAAATGACGAGTTTGTGTCCTTTGTAGG
>CAUYLG010032445.1:0-20252 GCA_963573385.1 Cacajao melanocephalus
AGTTCGTGTCCTTTGTAGGGACATGGATGAATCTAGAAACCATAATTCTCAGCGGACTGACACAAGAACAGAAAATCAAACACTGCATGTTCTCACTCATAGGTGGGTACTGAACAATGAGAACGCATGGACATAGGGAGGGAAGCATCACACACCGGGGTCTGTTGGGTGTGGGGGCCAAGGGGGGGACAGTGGCAGCAGGGGTGAAGTTGGGAAGGGATACCATGGGGAGAAATGCCAGATGTAGGTGACACGGGGATGGAGACAGCCAACCACATTGCCATGTATGTACTTATGCAACAATCCTGCATGATCTGCTCACGTACCTCAGAACCTAAAGAACAATTAAAAAAAGAAAAAAGAAAAAATATATAATATCAAAGCCACAGGCAACAGAAAAAGATAATTTGGTGTGTATAAACATTTTTAAATTTGTGTATTAAAATACTATCAACAGAGTAAAAAAGGCACCCCACGAAATGGGAAAAAGATGTTTGCAAATCACACATCTGATAATGTAAAATAGACAGACTCAAAACTCAGTAAAACAACCAATCTCATTAAAGAATAGGCAAAGGACTTGAATAATCATTTCTCCAAAAAAGAAATACAAATATCCAATAAGCACATTAAAAGCAAAATGTGGTACATATATAGAATTGAATATGATTTATCCTTAAAAACAATCCTGACATGTTACAACATATATGAGCGTTGAAAACATTACACTAAGTAAAATAAACCAATCACAAAATAAGGTACTTACAGTTAAAACGTGGAGAAATAAAGCAGAATGGTGGTTTCCAGAGGATGGTGGGAGTGGAAAATGGGCAGTTGTTACTTAACTGATATGCAGTTTTAGTCTTGCAAGTTGAAAGGACTCTGGAGAGGAATGGTGATGACATTTGCATGACAATATAATTGTATGTAATACCACTGTACGCTGTACACTTAGTAAAGGTTCAAAATAGCAAATATTATTTTATGTGTTTTTACTACATTAAAAATGGGAAAAAAATTAGGAGAACAAATGTGAGAATTTTTAACGACTTTAGAAAGCAGGAATATTTGTTAAGACTCAAAACCCATAATGCGTAACAAGTTTAATAAATTCAAATAGAAATTAAAATGGAAGCTTTTTCTTTTTTTTTTTTGAGACAGAGTCTTGCTCTGTCATCTAGGCTGGAGTGCAATGACACAATCTGGGCTCACTGCAACCTCCGCCTGCCGGCTTCAAGCAATTCTCCTGCCTCAGCCTCCTGAGTAGCTGAGACTGTAGACACACACCACCGCGCCCAGCTAATTTTTGTATTTTTAGTAGAGACGTGTTTTACCATGTTTGCCAGGATGGTATTAATCTCTTGACCTCATGATCCGCCAGCCTCGGCCTCCCAAAGTGCTGGGATTACAGGCATGAGCCACCGCACCCGGCCAGAAGCATTTTCATAAAAAAATATTATTATACAGTCCAAGAATGGTTAATAACTGAAATTTGAAAAAAATATTTACACTATTACTATAAAAATAACTCATTTAAACAGTGGGCAAATATTTACTATAATTTACAAAAGAGTAAATACCAGTTTTCCTCAGCTTTGGGTGGTGGCCGCTGCCGGGCGTCTGGCGTCGGCTTCCAGTCCGCGGAGGGAAAGGCGGCGTCAACAGCGCGGCAGCACGCAACGCCCCGCGGCCTGCAAGCTCACCCTTGTCAGCTGCGCCCGAGCCCGCGGCTTCCGGTCTCAGAGCCCTGCCGCGCCGCCGCCGCCCAGCGAGCTGCCCAGATGCAGGCCATCAAGTGTGTGGTGGTGTGAGATGGCTTTAACAGTTACTCTGCCAATGTTATGGTAGATGGAAAACCGGTGAATCTGGGCTTATGGGATACAGCTGGACAACAAAATTATGACAGATTACGCCTCCTATCCTATCCACAAACAGACGTGTTCTTAATTTGCTTTTTCCTTGTGAGTCCTGCATCATTTGAAAATGTGAGAGCATAACCTGAGGTGCGACACCACTGTCCCAACACTACCATCATCCTAGTGGGAAATAAAGTTGATATTAGAGATGATAAAGACCCCATCAAGAAACTGAAGGAGAAGCAGCTGACTCCCATCACCTATCAGCAGGGTCTAGCCATGGCTAAGGAGATTGGTGCTGTAAAATACTTGGCGTGCTCAGCTCTCACACAGCGAGGCTTCAAGACAGTGTTTGACGAAGCGGTTCCAGCAATCCTTTGCCCACCTCCCGTAAAGAAGAGGTAGAGAAAATGCCTGCTGTTATAAATGTCTCAGTCCCTCGTTTTTGGTCCTGTCCCTTGGAACCTTTGTATGCTTTGCTCAAAAAATGGTGGAGCCTTGGCACTCAATGCCAACTTTTTGTTACACATTAATTTTTCCATAAAACCATTTTGAACCAATCAGTAATTTTAAGGTTTTGTTTCCATAAAACCATTTTGAACCAATCAGTAATTTTAAGGTTTTGTTTGTTCTAAATGTAAGAGTTCAGGTTGCACATTCTATTAAAAGTTAGCCCTAAAATTAAAAAAAAAGTAAATATCCAAATGGACAATAAGTAAATGGAAACTTAAACAGATGTATTGGTCATAAGAAAAGTGAAACTCAAAATCACAGTGTGATTTAACTATTTTCCTCAAGAACTAAACGGAAAAGATGAAATACACCAGGCATTGACAAGTATGCCAAAAAATTAAAGACTTCATACTATAAAAATTCTAGAAGAAAACTTCAGAAAAATGCTTCTATACATTTTAGGCAAAGACTTCATGACCAAGAACCCAAAAGCAAAGGCAAAAAAAAAAAAAGTTAAATGTGTGGGACTTCATTAAACTAAAGAGCTTCTGCACAGCAAAAAACAAACAAACAAAACAGCAGAATAAATAGATAACCCACAGATTGGAAGAAAATCTTCACAGTGTATACATCCAACACAGGACTAATATTCAGAATCTACAGCAAACTCAAACAAATTAGCAAGAAAAAAACAAATAATCCCATCAAAAAGTGGGCTAAGGACATGAACAGACAATTCTTAAAAGAAGATATACAAATGGCCAACAAACATATGAAAAAAATATGCAACATCACTAATGATCAGGGAAATGTAAATCAAAACCACAATGTGATACCCTTACTCCTGCAAGAATGGCCATAATCAAAAAATCAAAAAATAATAATGTTGGCATAAATGCAGTGAAAAGGGAATGCTTCTACACTTCTGATGGGAATATAAGATAGTACAGCCACTATGGGAAACAATGTAGAGATTTGTTAAAGAACTAAAAGAACTACTATTTGATCTAACAATCCCACTATTGTGTATCTACCCAGAGGGATATAAGCCATTATATGAGAAAGATACTTCCACACACATGTTTATAGCAGCACAATTCACAATTGCTAAAATAGGAAACTAGCCCAAATCAAAGAGTGGATAAAGCAATTGTGGTTTGTGTGTATATATATATATACACACACAATGTGTGTATATATATATATATATATACACACAATGGAATATTACTCAGCTATAAAAAAGAATGAATTAATGGCGTTTGCAACCTGGACAGAACTGGAGACTATTATTCTAAGTGAAGTAACTCAGGAATGGAAAAGCAAACATCATATGTTCTCATTTATAAGTGGAAGCTAAGCTATGAGGATGCAAAGGCATAAGAATGATACAGTGGACTTTGGAGACTCAGGGGAAAGAGTGGGAAGGGGGTGAGGGATAAAAGACTACAAATTAAATTCAGTGTATATGCTTGGGTGATGGTTGCACCAAATTCTAACAAATCACCACTAAAGAACTCACTCATGTAACAAAATACCACCTATTCCTTTAAAACCTATGAAAATAAAAAGGTTAAATGGACAAATAAACCATCATACATTGTTGATGGAGTTAAAATTAGTACAATCTGTCTTTATTTGTTTAGGCAACAAAACACAACAGAACAAAACAAACAAAAAACCCATAGACTTCCTGGCTTAAACAACAGATGTTTATTTTCTCACAGCTCTAGAGGCTAGATATCCTTCATCACTTCATCAAGGGCCAGCCAGTTTAGTTTCTAGTGATGGCTTTTTTTTTTTGGCTTATAACAGTAGCCTTTTCACTGTGTTCTTACATGGCCTTTCCTTGGTGAGTATGTCTCAAGACAGAAAAAGCAAACTCTCTGATGTCTCTGCTCATTAAGACACTAATTTTCTATAAAATAAGGGCCCTTCACTTCTAATAACCCCATTTAACCTTCATTCCTTCCACAAATATAACCACATAGGGGGTTAGAGCTTGAATGTATAAATTTTGAGGGTGCAAAGTAATTCAGTTCAGTGCACAATGACCTTGGAAAATTTTTTGGCATTGCGTAAAGAAGCAGATTGCAAATATTGTCTATAATTCAGAAATTCCACTTCTTAGTGTATACTCAATAAACTTTCATTTCATTAAAAGTCATGTTTTAATTATTCAAAAAAGTAATTAATGATAATCCCAAAATAAATTACCTCAAATGCCCATCAACAATAAATTAGACCAATGAATTGTGGTCTGTTCACATAATAGAATGCCGTAACTCAATAACACTACCACAAAATGCAAAATTTCAAGAAACTACAAACATAAATTCACTGATAAATGAGAGACAAATGAGTACATGTGATATCATTTAACTTTTATGAAATCTGGAAGGTGTAAAAACAAATCTGTGATCCTAAATGTCAACATAGTGCCTGTGATTTGGGTAGTAAAGGGAAGTTGATAAACTGTGAACAACTGTGAACAGTGACCTAAAACACATGCAGTAGTGTCTAACATTGGTGAAACTTACATTGCCATGTCTAGTTTATGAAAAATTTAAGTTCTTCACTTGTGGTATAGGCAATTTGTTGTATTTATATGATATTTAAATAAAATGGTTTCTTTAATTGTTAATGCAGTGAAGGAATATTTTATGTTACACAATACTTTGTGTTTAATTACTATGCGTTCAAAGTCATTGATGCAATTTCTTTTGGTCAATAGTAAAACTTTCATTAAGAAATAACATTGGCTGGGTGCGGTGGCTCATGCCTGCATTCCCAGCACTTTGGGAGGCTGAGGTGGGCAGATTGCCTGAGGTCAGGAGTTCGACCTGACCAACATGGTGAAACCCCGTCTCTACTAAAAATACAAAAAAAATTTGCCAAGTGTGGTGGCATGCACCTGTAATCCCAGCTACTTGGAAGGCTGAGGCAAGGGAATTGCTTGAACTAGGGAGGGGAAGGTTGCAGTGAGCCGAGATTGCACCACTGCACTCCAGCCTGGGCAACAGAGTGAGACTCTGTCTCAAAAACAAAAAACAACAAACAAACAAAAATTTCGAAGAGGTAGCACAAGATAGTGGGAAAAAACCCTCCAGTGAGTGTTCCTTCTCCAATATACACAGAAAAAGAACAATTTGAGCAAATATTTATGCAAGAAAATATATTCACAAAAGCTAGAAAACAAAATGAGAGATTATAGTACCTGGTTTCAGAAAAACAATAAGAAAATGTACATTGAAGAGGATAGAAAGGACAGTGTCACATTGTCTACAAAATCCCTGCCCAGCCCCACGAAGCACAGTGAAGAGAGAGACTCCTCCCACTTGACGGAAAGAAAGGAAAATGAGAGAGGGACTTTGGGAATCCAGTGTACTTTCTCCTGGTGTCCCTGCAGGTTCATTGATTTAGTGACCTCACAGACTGGGAGATAATTTCATAAACAAGGCCTTGGGCATCCTCAAGGGCCAAAACTGCAGTGATCATGGACTTAGGAAACTGAACAGTCAGTCCCCTATGAATTCCTGGAAAGTTCTTTGAAGAAGGACAGGTACAAACAAGGACAGACTGTGAGGACTGAAGTAAATATAAAATTCTTTAATGTCTAGATGTTGATGTACATCCATAAGCATCAAGAACATTTTTTAAAAATGCCTTAACCAAACATACTAAAGTGCTAGCCACTAGCCCTTAAGAGATGAAGATATGTGATCTATCGGATGGGGAATTTAGAATAATTATTTTGAGAAAATGATGAACTTCAAGAAAGTACACGGAAATCTTGGCCGGGCGCAGTGGCTCAAGCCTGTAATCTTTGGGAGGCCAAGGCGGGCGGATCACGAGGTCAAGAGATCGAGACCATCCTGGCCAACATGGTGAAACCCCGTCTCTACTGAAAATACAAAAAAAAAAAGATTAGCTGGATGTGGTGGTGTGCGCCTGTAGTCCGATCTACCAGGGCAGCTGAGGCAGGAGAATTGCTTGAACCCCGGAGGCGGAGGTTGCAGTGAGCCGAGATCGCGCCACTGCACCACTCAGCCTGGCACCTGGTGACAGAGCAAGACTCTGTCCCAAAAAAAAAAAGAAAAAAAAAAGAAAGAAATCTTTCAGAAATTTATTAGAGAAACTTAAGAAAGAGGTTAAAATGATGTTTAAGATATCAGAATTCAAACAGAAGCTGGAAAATAGAATGAATAACTTAAAATGCATTAGAGAGTCTCAATAGCAGAATATATCAATCAAATAGGAGAAAGGTGTGTGAGCAGGAAGACAGGCAATTTGAAAATATATGGTCAGCTGAGACTGTGCCACTGCACTCCAGCCTGGGTGACAGAGCAAGACTCCATCGCCAAAAAAAGAAAGACCAAAAAAAAAAAAAGAAGAGAGTAGAATGGTGGTTACTGAAGGTAAGAAAGAGAGAATGAAAGGTGGTTGGAGACAGGATGGCAAACAGATACAAAGATATAGTTAAGCAGGAGAAATATTTTTTGTGGTGTTATATTACACAGTAGGGTGACTATAGCTAATAACAATGTCACATTTATATTAAGATTCCTAGAAGAGAAAATTTAGAGTGTTTCCACTACAAAGAAATTATAAATATGTAAAGTAATAGATATGGTAATTGCCCTGATTTGGTCATTATATGATGTATGCATCACACTAAATCCAGTAAATATGTACACTTATATGTCAATTATAAATGAAACTTAAAAAAGGAAAAAAAGAACATTATCACTTTCAATAAAAATAAACACTAGTTTTAGACTCACTTAAAATTCCATTAAAGTAGCATTAATGATATTTTTATAAGCACAAAATGGATCACACAAATAAATGAAGTAGTCATATATAATACAAATGTAAAAAATCAAGCAGTATTTTATAATGTAGAAGGAAATGGAGTAATAGATATACCTAAGTCACAGCAAGAAAACTATAATAAATAAGATTATATTGCAGAATCCCACAAATAGAAGGAAATTACAGAAGCCAGAAATCACTGTAGATGATATTAAACTTGGGAAAAATAATCATAAGTAATTTCTGACTATATGAGAAGACAGACTCCAGGATGCTCCAAGTAGCATGGAATTCCCCATCTATTTCTTATTTCAAAACTATAAGAAGTAGGTTTGTCTGATGAAACGTTATACAGAATTATTCTAGTCATTTTGGAAGTATGCTTAAGTGAGTACTATAAAACTCTACTAGAATAAAAAGTAATAAAATGAAGGTCTACATCCAGAAGTGTGGGGTGTCATCACTACTGATATAACTTAGCTCTCAGAAAAGCTGGAAAACCAGGATTAGACCACATAGCAATATACTAGAAGATTTATCTTTCAGAAAGTAAATAAATCAAGAAAAATACAAATACATATCATAACTGGGTCATATACAATGAGGAGTTTAGCCAGATGATGAGACTTATTTTTGTACTAGACCCACACATAAACATAAAATGTTAGGGTCCACATTTTTTTGGTGGTACTACACCCCATATATAAACAGACAGCAAAGGATCTTCAAATATGTGACAAAATTTCTAACCTTAATAATAGTAATAATAAAATGTTAAAAATAAAGCCCTTACTAGATTTGATGTGTGTATGTGTGTGTTTAAGTTTTGAGGAGACAAGAGAGTCAACTGAATTTGCAATATGGAGTGTTAGAGTTTAAGGAAAAACACAGAGAAAGCTGATAGTATAGACCAGAAGACATATATGTCCTTTTGATTCTTTCACTAAGTAAGAAGAAGTGCCTACGAATTGTAAAATTCAACAGCGCTACACAAAGAACTGCAAGAGAACTGTAATGTCAACAATTACCAGAGTACGCAAAAGATTAGGAGATGTTCAAGTTCTTGCCTATTAGGCCACATTGAATACCTGGCCCATTCTCTGGATACCTAGAGATCACAGTAGTTTATACTTCCTAGAGTAAAAATTCTTCAACCAGCACCAATAAAATGATCAAGCTGGTTCTCAATCAAATTAAATGGTTTTTTTTCTTTTTTCTTTTTGGAGATGGAGTATGGCTCTGTCACCCAGGCTGGAGTGCAGTGGCACAATCTCAGCTCACCACAACCTCTGCCTCCTGGGTTCAAGCAATTCTCCCACCTAGCCTCCCAACTAGCTGGGATTACAGTCATCCACTGCTATGCCCAGCTAATTTTTTGTGTTTCAGTAGAGACGGGGTTTCACTGTGTTGCCCAGCCTGTTCGCAATTCCTGATCTCAGGTAATCCGCCCACCCTGGCCTCCCAAAGTGCTGGGATTACAGGCGTGAGCCACCACACCCGACCTAAATTAAACACTTTTCAATGAGAATGTTAAGATTCTTAATTCAATATGGCATTATTTACATACACAAAACATAATATTTACATGAATGAAATAATGAAATTAGCAAGCAGTTTCCCGTAGCCTTTAGAGATATGCTTAAAGATTTCAAAGAAATCATGACTATGGGGAGGAGAGAATTAAAAGACTTAAATAAAGAAACAAATGAAATATCAGTTCTAATATATTGGACTGACACCAGTAGCTAGTGCTGTGTTGGATACAAAACATTGAATTCTGACACTGGCAGATCGTGTGTGTGATTGTGTGTGTGAAGTATAATACTCAACAGTGTTTGTGACTAGTGTTATTTTACCTAGATCTACTATTACATTGAGCCTACTGTGATGTATATCAACAAAATAGATACCTTGGGCCTTATGTCTTAAAATAAGAAAACTCATGACTGGACAAGGATATACCTGACAATGCTATAGAAAGTCTAAAGCCTTCTAAGACCCTGCTTAGCAGTAAAAACAGAAAGAAGAGTTGAAGTGGAGTCCTCTACTGTCTAAATTTTACCCAAAAAAGTGAGTAAAATTTGTGAACTAGAAGGTGTATCCAGAACCCTCTCTACAAAGAGGATCTGTGAAATATTTACAACTTTTCAGGCAGAAATGAACTAATGGTAGCTATATTAGAAGGTGCTGAAAAAGACACTGAATAGTGCCAATTTACAATATCCACTGTCCAAAATCTCAAAAATGATCTTATATTCATCCCTCCCAGGAAAATACTCTGGGATATACTTTATCAAGTAAGAAATAAACAAATAAAACTATTCATGGAGTTATAAGACCAAAAAATTAACATAGAAGAAATGATAAGGAAATTCCCGATTATGTTGAAGGGAGATCCAATGAAACATAAAGAGGAAACAGCCAGATTGGAGTGGGAAGACAAAGACCCAAAAATAGATGTCCCAAAGAAGTGTTTTAATATGATTCAGGTATTATCTCAGAGAAAATAAAAGTTAGCATAAGAAAATAATTATACTCAAAGTGGCAAATGTAGTTGATATGCAAATAATATTTACATAGTCATAATAATATATAACCTAGGTGTTGATTTGACTAAAATATCTGATATGATCCCTATGTGTGCACAGACAAAGGGAAGTGTTTTTTGTTTGTTTGTTTTGTTTTCTGTTTTTTGGAATGGGTGTCAGGAAACTGAGTATTCACCTTATATAAGGGGGAGCCAAACGGATTCTAAAACAGGAAAGTCAAGTAATGAAAATATAAAGATCCTATTGAAAACATGGAAATAAACATCTAAAAAGTAGTTAAAAGTGTGGAATGCTATTGCCTACGTAGAATAAGAAACACAGAGGAAATGGACTGGAAGTTTCTTATTTTTAGAAGAAGATGGTCTAGTTGGAAGGATGAATTCAGACTCTGACATCCAGGAGGAAGTAGTATAATCTGTGGGACCTTGTACAAAATAAAAATGCCCTTGTGGCTGTGGTCCCTGTCTATGGTTTCATTTGTCTATGAAACCAACCCAGACCAACGCTTTGAATTCTCTCTGGTGTTTTGCTAAGCATCCAGTTGTACAGTTATGCCTAGAACTCAGGAAAGAGAACTAAGGAGGATCATACATTTTAGTCAATCAAGCAAGAGTTAAAGCTACGAGAGCAAATAAAATTTCCTTGGAAAGTATTTGGTAGATAAAGAAGAGAAAACAATCTAAAGAAGAATCCTAAGAACAACATAATTCATTTCACCCTGATGGTTTCTAGAAAAATCAGTTTTGTGTAGAGTAAAATATTCCTCCTCTAGCCTTATGGTCTTTTTATTGTATCTGCTGTTGACAACCTTAACTTTAAACTTCTCTTTGGTTTTGAGGTTAGTCACAGTTTCAGATAACCTCTTAACTCCCTAATGTTTTCATAAACATCTTAGAAACTGACTACTGTTTTATAGAAAACATGAATATTTATGAATCTTTAAAGTAGTGGTACTCTTTTAGAGAAATAACTAATAAAAGTAAATTTATAATTACCATACATTTATAACACAATTTCTATACGCAGAGGCAAATTCATGAAGTAATTATAAATAAGAAAACTAAGGGGTTAGACGAGGGGGAACCTTACCTATTATCTTTCATGTTTTCTTTTTTCTAATATATATAAAGTTTAATTTTATATTATGGTATTTTTAACTGTGTTTTAAAAATTGTGTTTTATTATGATTTCTTTAAAGCAAATTAATTTTTATACTTTACTGTATCTTGCTCACACAAGTTAAAAATTAAGCAATTTTCTGAAGGAGTACTACTGGTGAAATTTCTGCTATTATATTTACTTACTGTAGATTAACATGTCTGAACCTTGGCACTTTCGGCATTTAGGGCCAGATAATTCTTCGTGTGCAGGAGACAATGTAGGATGCACTTAGGGATGTAATATTTAGCAGCATCCCTGACCTTTATCCACTTGATGTCAGTAACATCCCCCGCCAACCCCAAGTTGTGGTAATTAAAAATGTCTCCAGACATTTGTCCTCTGGAAGAGAAAACTGTTCTTGGCTGAGAACCACTGTTATACATTTAAGAAAAATTTCAGGTCTAATAAGAATTGCAGTCCAACTATTAGGATAAAAATCACTATAATATGATATATAATCCATTTTAGGTATTTATTTATATGAATGCTTATTAAAATTTTGTGGATTATCATAATATGAGGTTTTGTTTCCTATGAGAGACTATAGCTCTTTTATATTAAAAATAATATTGGTAATAATTCTTGCTGGGCTGCAAATGAAGAGCAGAAATTAAGTAGGCGCATCGAGAGAAAAGTATGATTTAGATTTTTTTTTTTTTAGCAGAAATTTGCTAGTAGAACATTAAATTAACTTGATTCTCCTTCCTGCAGGCCTTTGTGAATCTTTCAAATTAGTTAAGTAATTTAGGGTTGGAAAGAAGAGACAGAATGAAAAGAGCATCTTCTTTTCAGCAGTTTTGGAAATCAGGGCCCCAGTATTTCTTAGAATCCAGAGGTACAGGAAGCTATTTAGTGAGTGTCATTTGGGGTATTAAGTAAGTGATGAATTCCATGTTTATTCAATATTACATTTCCAACTCAAAGAATGACAATATTACAATTTCAACTCAAAAGATAAAACTTTATCAGTTGCCATCAAACAACATAAAGTGTGCTTAAATGAGATTCCACTGAGCCCAGTGAACAAGCATTTTGAACACAACAGATAAAAAATACTCTGAATTAAGCGTGTATTTATATAGTCAATAAACAATAAAATCACTGTGGCTGGAACTGAATAAGACAGAGAAAAAGTGAAGGCCACTCTTTCTCTTAATAATTGCTAGGATTAGT
Organism: Cacajao melanocephalus; assembly: GCA_963573385.1. Classification (NCBI taxonomy): domain Eukaryota; kingdom Metazoa; phylum Chordata; class Mammalia; order Primates; family Pitheciidae; genus Cacajao; species Cacajao melanocephalus. Next base: position 12,008 of record CAUYLG010032445.1, read on the forward strand.
TTGGATAAACAAAAATGGAAACAAGAGACTTATTAGGATGCTTCAAAATATAAGTCTTAAGAGTGATGAATTTAATGGGTAAATGGTGGTACTAGTTATTGAGACAAAGCACACTAGTAGAAAAAGGAGAGAGAACATCTTGGCCTGAGCAATTGGATGAATGGTGTTGCAACTTAATAAGACATGAATCCCTAGCATAGGAGGTATAATTGACAAAACAGATAATCAATTGTATACCTTTGGGAACTTTTAAGTTAGATACGCTGATAAGAAATTCAATTGGAGATGTCAGGTAGTCAGCTGAGTATAGTATAAGGTTCTGACAGGTAGGTAGGAAGTCAGAGCTGGAGGTTAAAATTTACCAGTCACTATTATATGATTAGTATTTAAAACAGAGGAAGTAGGTAATGAGCTTACCTAGGGAGTGAATGTGTTTCTAAATAAGAACATGACTCAGTCCTGGCTTTCCATTGCCTCAAGTTGAGGATATAGGAAAAAACAAGGCAAGCAAAGATGATTGAGAAGGTGCTAACACTGAAGTAAAAAGACAATTCAGAAGGATGTGCAATACCTGAAGCCGAGTGAATAAAAAGAAAGTGTATAAAAAAGAAGTAAGGAGCTGGGTTAGAGATGAAATAAGACACAGATTGGTGACTGAAAAAAAAAAGATACATATGCTGTATTTTAAACAAATAAAGTTGCTTTCTGTTATCCCCTTGTCCAAGGTTATAGCCTTATAAGAAACAATTATCATATAATGATCTTGCTACTATAAAACTAATTTCCTATTTCAGCATTGATGTGAACATATTTAGTTGATTGAAAGGAATGGAGGAATACAGGCATAATTTTTCTTTTGTAATGCGTTGAATCTAGAGAGGCTACCTCTCATAAGAAATAATAAATTCTGAAATGAAAGTTCACAGAGGACTCCAAGCATCCATAACTCAGACACACAGGGATTAGAATTTGTGCTACATGTGGGTAATATAAACTACAATAAATGTATAGCTTTTGGTTATGTTCGACAATTTGTGTTAGATGATGTCAGTGTAAAAATGCATTAAAGTTTGATATCTATAGACTTAGCATTCTTCCTCTTAGGAAAGTACATCTACATAGGAACAATCAGTTTAATAATGTATCTGTAATTAAAGCTCCAATATAGCAAATTTTACAAGAAGAGAAAAATATGGTTTGTGAATTCGCACAGTTTAAGTGCAGAGGCTTATTAAAGGAATCTAGAACTTTAGGTTGTGGCTCCACTGTCTGAAGAAATTAATTCTTCAGTATCATGTATCAGGTAAATACTGAAATATCTTTTGAAGCATGTTGATAAAAATGGAGCTATGGGCAGCATAGGCAATTTTCTACCTGTCCTCCTGAAAAACAAGCATGTGAATTATTTAGTTTGCTGCTTCATTGTTAAAAAAAAAGTTGAATCAACAGTAGAATTCATAAATTCTAACAATTATTTACTGGACCTTTGCTGTTTAAGATATTTTGTTATGTTTATGATCAGAATTGAGTTCGAAGTAGTATATAATACAGGGAAGCTTTCTGATCACTTGCAATTCATAAAGAATAGATATGACCTACAGACAAGATTAGCATACTTAAGGAATTTATTATTATTATATTGGCTTCTATTCATTGAGTCCATCCTAAAAACCAGCCACTGGTAGATCTTATACATATTACCTCATTGAATCATCATAACAATCCTGCAAGATAATTACTCTCATTTATAAATGTGAAACTAAGACTCTGTGAGTTTAATGAGGTCATTTAACTAAGGCATTAAAGTGTTTCAATAAGGTGGAAGTAATGATTTTGTCAAACCTGCTGAGAGTTCAAGTAACAGTGAAATGTATAAATGATTAGATTTGGAAAAATAGTTACTGATAAAGCTGAAAAGTTGGTGCTGGGAGAGTCAATCATTGGTGATCTTTCTAAGAATGATACCTTTAGAGTCAGTATAGTAGTTATTCATGTACTTAAATAGAATGACTTCAGTAGAGAATAAATACCTAACTAGAGATAATTAACAACAGAATAGGACATTGAGAATTAAAAACAGTAAGTATAAACAACTTTCTTGGCAATTGCCCATAAGATGGAATTATCTGTCAATTGTCTAAAGTAATAGTTCAAGGGAGTGAGGAAGGAAAATAGGGTCTAGAGGCAAGGAACTTAAGGCTAGTTCACACGTCAGCTGAAATATCTTTTGAAGATTGGATCCCACAGGAGGACACTATGGGGGATCATAGGGACCTCAAACTGTCCAAAGAAGAGGCTCTCTGCAGAGGTTCTGAGGTATAGTAATAAGCCCTCCTTAGAATTTTCTCTCACAGTTGCAATGCTGCTTGGCCCCCAAATTGTTTAGAATCTGAAGTTTGCTGTCTAATGAGAAAGTAGGATGGCATTACATGTATCCAGGCTTTGGTGCTGCTGTTCTAAGCAGAGGGCCTGGTTAACATGTAATGCCCTCCTTTGGTACTCATTGGCCTCAGTGCTCTTGGGAGTCTGGGGAGGTTTAGCCTTTAAAAAACAAACAGCCATGGAGACTGCTTTACCTGAAACTATGGTTCACAACGTTCCCTGGAGTATCTACTGGGGCAAAGTAAAACCAGTAGGCTTTTACTGCTATCCCATGGCTAACATTCCAAGCTATCAGATCTTTTACATGTGTGAGTATACATGTCCAGATGTGTTTATTTGTATGTATACTTACTGTTATATGTTGTGTCTACCGAATTGGCTTATAAGTAAAAGAGCATTCATAAATTAAGTAAATAAGCAATTTTCAAGTTCATGTGACCTAAGTATAACTTGACTAAACAAGCTAGCTTTAACATTATTGGTGGAATAAAAATAGAAAGGCCTTCAGAATTGCCAGCATACATTTTTTTTCTGAATTTTATGTTTGTCTTTGCTAGATATTTTTAAACGTTGGTGTTAATTTAAGCTGGGAGATACTTGGGGTGAGCCTGCCTCCCATTTTAGTAGAAGTCTCACTGAGATAAATGGATGTCTAAATTCTTCCTTTACTGTGTTTACTGTTTTGCATGGATAGTGCTAGAGTACTAATTGATGATGTGCCTAATCCGAAACTCAAAAGAATGCAAGCCCCCTCTTCTCCTCCCACCTTTCCAGACCAAACCAATGTTTATTTTACATAAGTTAGTTGATGTCTCATGTCTCCTTGCTAAAAGCAAACATTAAGTATAGTGAATAGGATAAATATTTTAGGTAAACTTTTTGTGTAAATTAAAATCTTAAAGTTATTTTTAATACTCATTTAATATCTGAGTCATTTCCAATTAAGAAAGGGTTGTGATAGGGAAAATATGTTTCTAAAATTGTGGAATTGTTCTCATGTATAGATGCCCATAACTGATAGTTCAGTGTTTCCTGCTTTTTAGGGTTTCACTAAAATTTTAGGTTACTGAGGATAAAGATTTTAGTTAACATGTAATTCTGTATACAAAATGCACCAGAAAGGGTTACTAGTGGAAAAAATAATACTTTTGTCTAATTCAAAAGTTATTTAAATGTTAGTTCAAATTACAGATTTGAAAGGGTTATTTATGAAACTAGTAAGGAATCATTAAGTAGGGGAGAAAGATGTGGGAAGAGTTTAAATAATAAAATATTCTTTAAATCCTGATAGAGAATTGGATACCTTTGGCTAATAAACAATTTCATAGTTAAAGCTCTTAGTCTTAATTCAAGTAAAACAAGAGTATTGTAAAGAAATGCATTGACAGTTTGGCAATTTTTTTTTAATACAGTTAAGCATGAAGCTGAATTTAATGTGGAGCCACATTTCACGTACATGCTTACATTGCTTCATACTACTGTTTTGCATGGATACTGCTACAGTACTAATTGGTCATGTGCCTAAAGTGAATTTCTTGATTGCTCACGATGTATAATGATATTAGTAAACTTAAAAACATTAAATTGAATATCAGAAATAAAATATTCAATATGTGGGGCGTGGAGGGCCTTAGATAACACTGTACCCTTCACGGTAAATTGTGTAGGAAAATGGAGGCTTGGTTTTCTGTTTATATTTTTGGTTCTAGTTTTAATTCATTTGCTGTTTATTCTTCTCTGGCTTTGCTTGTGTATCCATATATACAAAACCATGATGCTTTTTAGTTTCTAGTGGAAGCTTACATTTGATTCTGTGAATAGTTATTTTGTTTCCTATGCATTTCTATCAAGCCCTCATCCTTTCCATTTATCTGGAATTCTTAAGGTACCTATGTCAGGCTGCAGGAATTAATGGAGCACACCAGCTTTTTATCCTTAAATTAATCTTTTAAATTTTAAGCTTCCTGATACTTTAAGTGTGTCTAGTATACTCTTACCAATATAATATAAGTCATATCTCTCTCTCTGCCTAGTTTCTCCAAAATTTGTAAACTATCTATGGGTATTCTTAATTCATGGCCATGTGTTTGTTTGCATATAGTTGAGCAGGGTCTCCAAGGCCTCTCAGGGAGAGAGAACCTACAAACCTGGCATGCTGGCAAAAGGGTAAGAATTTCTTACCGGTCAGTTTCTGGCCTCTTTCTCTCTGTGCAAACTGGTTAATCTCCTCTGTGATGTTTTAAATTAATTGGTTTAATAATAATAAGAGATTAAATCAAATGTTTTGTCAGAAAGGGGAATGACTTTTAGTTCACGTGACTTTAGCAATCTTTGTGAAATAAAGATGGTTTTCAAGATTATTGGTAAAATACAAATGTCTGCAAAATGTAAACATGTGGTCTAAATTATGTTCAAACATTAGGTTTGCTAATTGCTTTAAGGTCATAACCTGCTTCTTTGGTCATAACCTTAACTTTTAAAAATTGTTTAACTTGTCTACTTTCCAGCTAGGTAAGGCCTGGGTACATGTGGGGCTGGCCACACCCCTAGTTATGCTGGAAATAGTTTAGCCTTATCAGAACATAATTTACTAGGTCTTACATTAAAATTCGGAATTATAACATGCAATTAAGACTACTAAAAACAGTTTTACATGTAAAGTGTGTAAGAAGAGTAGAATGTGTTTTTTTTAAAGTTATAAAATGTTGTTGCTTCTTTAAAATTTCTGAGTCATCATTTTGGCAAAATGAATAATTTATGGTAATCTGGAATTCCAAAATCAAAGTTCAGTTTCAAAATTGTCTTTCATAAGGCCTGGCTTTCTGGATGAGAGCCCCTGAAAACATTTAGAAGAGAAGTAAACAGGATTATTTTACATATTTAGGTACATGGGATTCCCAAAATGATGTTCAATCTTCTTTAGGTTCTATTTTTGTGAATAATACTTATATTCCTAAATTATATGGAATTTCTAAAATTCTAATGTCTAAATATACACTATTATAATTATGATTATTATGTTAACTTATTGTAAATCACAAAAATTACTAAATTTCCTTGTCATCACTATGCACCTAATTTGGAAAAACAACAGGTATCCAAGAAGATACAAGTCAAATGATAATTAAGCATGGACTCACAGAGAAACAGGATGGCCACTTTTTCCTTCATGGGTCCTTACAGCTTTTATTATTAAAAGTTCTGCATTCCATGACTCATCATGGAAAATACATAATGATTCAAATCAAATACACTGGTGTAGTGACTTACAAATTATGAAAATAGTTTATAACTAAGGCTTGATTCCATATTACTGGAAAAACAAAGCTTCAGGTACCTTTTGTCACCTGGTGGAACATTTAAACATTTTATAAAGGCATTTCATTTAATTATTATTTTGAATGCATGTTTTCTGGTTGTATAAAAGCTTTCCCATGCAAGAGGGCTGATATTATAACAGTAGATTATTATGCTAAAGTGTATTTTCACCAAGTAAAAAAGGATCTTCTTGAGAACATTGGAGAAATACTATCCTTACCATCCATACTACAACAAAACTCAGGACCTTGGGCTTTAGGTTCATGGTCTCACAACTGAAAAGGGTCTGTCCACACTTTAGTAACTGTGCATCCCTTGGAACCCTTGAGGTAAAGCTAACCAGAGAAATTTCTCCCAAGAAAACAGCATTCCTTGATATGAACAGTTTTTCCTAAGTTCACAGATTTAGACCTTTACTGTCATGAAACTCTTATCTTTGAATGTCTTTTTCTTGCTTATGCCTCTAGGAACAATAGAAATGGAAAAGGTATCTCTTGTGTGCACTTATGGGGCATAATTTTATTTGTGAAGGAGTTTGCAGCCAGCCTTATACACGGGTAACCTTATACTTTGAAAGATAAAGGATAAAGGCCCAATATAGGTAAGAAACTTTAACGACACATGTGTTGCCTCATAATGAGTCAAAAACAAAACATTGGTTCACTCCTCTTAATCCATCATGGGTTAAAGAGAACATTGCCAGAAGGCCTTCACACTTCTAAAAGGGCATCATTTGTTAGGTCATTTTCCCATGGTTTAAAATAAAAGAAGTAATGATTAGAAATGTGTCCCTCATGATGGATTCTATAGAAAACTCTACTGCAGAGGCTACAGTCACAAAACAGACTTTAAATTATCTTGTGAAAGTTATGCTAAATAATAAAATTAGCTAAACAGAAAAGTTACCTGTGCAGCTTCTGGCACTTGTAGCCTATGGGGAAACACATCGAATGAAGATTATAGAAACTCAGTGGTAAGGGATTGATGAAGAAATTCCTTAGTCAAGTGAGTAAACTCTTTAGCTCATCCTATGATTTGTTTAATTTTAGGAGGTTTGGTTTATGGGGACCTTGAATAAAGAGCATACACCAAACCCTTGGTAATCATCTTAATAGTCATAATAGTAGTCTCCCGGGTGCACTGTATTCTCTCAAAGGTTTTAAATGCTTGCATGCAACTGTCTCTAGAATGTCATATGGTATCCCTTCAACCAGAATAATGAGCTGAAATGTGCAACCATGAGGACATCGTAACCTATGAATGACATGCTGAGACCAGAAATCTAAAATGATGGTAACTGAGAGTGGCACTAAGGCCAGAGGTTTCATTCACACTCTCAACTAAGTGGGAACCTGAACAAAAAGGGGGAATTTTTTTAAACAAAATTTTGGGAGACCATTGTTTTGGACTGAGCTCGTACACTAGGACCCAACAAACCAAGCCAAACTAAAAATGGAATTACTCATGCTAAAACTATGAGGAAACACATGGATTTTAGAACAGACCAGGGTTTGTTTTTTTTTCTTCTGCGAATCTCTATAACAAACATTTCTGGCAGCATAGGTATCCATCCCCTGAAGTTTCCATGAAATCTTTTAACCAAATTCATTTCCTCTCACCTAGAGACCATTGAGCTTCAGATAATCATGCAACAAAGGCTCCAGCTAGTTTCAGGCAAACATACCAACCCTGGCCATCGAGAAGCTACACTGTCTCCACTAGACATGGCAAGATGAGAGTTCCATGATCTCCAGTAGGTAAAGACTATGCCCCTAGCCAGCAGAAAGCAGTTACAGAAAAAAGGCCATCAGCCCCTCTACCTCCCATAAGGATTTATGGGTATCATTTCTCTTGGGAAAGATGAGGCAGAAAAATACACTGGAGGCAAGGAACATAAGGCTGATTCACACTTCAGCTAAAAAGGAAATATTCACTCCATAGAGCATAGGCCAAGTAAATGACTTCGTAACTTTACCTAATTGTCTCTATTTACATAGGGTGTTCCTCAAGTAACCAATGGAACCCTCTAGGAGGTATTTAAACTCCCCAAATTTTTTAACAGAGCCTTTGAGCTCCTATGCTCAGGCCCGCTCTCATACTGTAAAGTGTACTTCAAAAAAAAATTTTTTTTTTTATTAAAAATTTTTATTAGACTTTAAGTTCTGAGATACATGTGCAGAACGTGCAGGTTTGTTACATAGGTATACAAGTGCCATGCTGGTTTGCTGCACCCATCAACCCATCATCTATGTTAGGTATTTCTCCTAATTATATCTCTCCCCAAGTTTCCAACTCCCTGAGAAGCCCCGGTGTGTGATGTTCCCCTCCCTATGTAAATGTTCTTATTGTTCATCTCCCACTTATGAGTGAGAACATGTGGTGTTTGGTTTTCTGTTCCTCTTTTAGTTTGCTGAGAATGATGGTTTCCAGCTTCATCCATGTTTCTACAGAGGACATGAACTCATCTTTATTTATGGCTGAATAGGATTCCATGGTGTATATGTGCCACATTTTCTTTATCCAGTCTATCATTGATGGGCATTTG
>CAUYLG010032449.1:0-54221 GCA_963573385.1 Cacajao melanocephalus
GACTCTCCTTTATTTGGTCTTCTTTTTTTTTGCTAATTTTTTTTCTTTTGTACTTATAAAAATTTACTTTTCCCAATTTTAAAATCTTTTTTTTTTTTTTTTTTTTTTTTTAGGAATATATCACCTTTGATAACCTGGTGCTTTTGTCTGCCTGAACTGGTTGTGACAGTTTTACTAAATACAATACTAAGGAATGTTGGTTTGTTCACATTTCATTGATGATATTTCCAATGTAGAACCATTTCATGTTTTATTGAATAGCTCTCAAAATTTAAAGTAGATGCAATATTATTTGTATGATGATGAAAATACTTGCTATATTTTTAAAATTTCAGTAGTTGACATTTTGGCCACTGGGTGTCATCACAGATCTAGGTTTTAAAATGTGCAAGTTGTCAGTTGTCACCTGCTGATTGAAATGAACTAATGGAGTCTGATGAGGCTTAATGGCACATCGTCATCATTCGACCTTCATATATCGAATGTTTAATCTCCAGTATAGGAAATTCTTTATGAAGCACAATTTGGATACTTTTTAGTTTTTCTTTACAACAAATCACATGGATAGAAGTAAAGTTTCTTCCAACCGTGTCTGGAGTGAGCCTTGAGTGGGGAATGTGGTGGGAAAGCTGAGACAGAAAGAGGGCATGTAAATGACTGAACTACCGCCTTAGTAGAGGACCAGCACCAACGGAAAAGGCACGGTGGCTCAAGCCTGTAATCCCAGTGCTTTGGGAGACCAATGCAGGTGGATCACTTGAGACTGGGAGTTCTAGACCAGTCTGGCCAACATGACGAAACCCCGTCTCTACTAAAAATGCAAAAACAATTAGCCAGGCATGGTGGCACATGGCTCTAATCTCAGCTACTCAGGAGGCTGAGGCACAAGAACCACTTGAATCTGGGAGGCAGAGGTTGCAGTGAGCTGAGATCGTGCCACTGCTCTCCAGCCTGGGTAACAGAACAAGACTCTTCTCAAAACACGCACACACACACACACACACACACACACGCACACACACGCACATACACACATATTCCCTAAGCCACCCAGATCTATCACCTGGTAACCTCAGGCCATTACCATGACCTCTATCTTAACTTCTTTTAATCCTCACAACCTCTATAAAGCACTTTTATTTTATTTTACAGATGTGGAAATTGAGGCAGAGAAAGGTTAATAATTATACCCAGGCCAAACAGTAGGTGCTGGATCTAAAATTTAAGACAGAGAACATTCCCAAGGGTAGCAGATTATACCTTTGGTGAAGGCTTAGGTAGTATTTCCTCTAAGATGGGCCCTCAACCACTTTCATCGAAACATATAGTAATTGCAAAATATATATTCCAGCACCTTCCCAGTGCTACTAAATCAAAACTTCTGTGATAACATCTGGGAATTTACATGTTAGTAAAATTCCATCAAGTGACTTTTATGCACACTGAATTGTGAGAATCTATTAGAGGAGTGAAATTAGGAAGGCCCCCTCTTCTGGAAAAAAAAAAAAACTGAGAGAGAGAGAGAGAGAGCAGCCCTCTGAAAGCATAGCTATGGAATCCAGGCTCAGGAACCATCCTAGTCTCTTTAATAGATACTCAGTGTGCGTTGGAGACCTTCTTCCTGATTACCAGCAGGCCTCAGGTGGCCTCATCCCACCCACCTGCCTCCAGACATACACTGTTCACTGGTAGAGACTCTAACTCACTCAAGTCACTGTGGGGAGCTTCTAACACATGCAGATGCCTGGAATAACCCCGACCAATCAAACTAGTGTCTTTTGGTATGGGGCCCAGATAACTGGTATTAAAACAATTTTTTTTCCCTGTGATTCTCATGTGCAGCCAGAGTTGACAACTACTGTTCTTGAGCAACAATTCCCAAATAGAATTTTAAATGATTACTTCAGAGATATTAGCATGTTGATATTTTGCAAAACATGCTTTGAGAAATGGTCTAAAAGAATATGAATGTACGACTGGGAAAAGAATGCCAAGAAAGTTAAAAAAGTTGGACTATGACCCCTGTAGGCAACATTAAACTAAGGCTGGTTTTGTGGCTCTGGAGACTGTGGCTTTGGACCGTATATAAGACACTGAGGGTCTGTCAAGGAGCCATCAAGTTCAGCCACAGTCTCTCCACTCATGCCTGACCCACATGGCCAGAGGGTCATATTTCACAAAAGACGAGACCCTGTTAGCTATGTGGGAACCCTGGGCACATGTCCAACAGAACAGTTGTACATTAGCTGTACCTACTGTGTCTGAGGGAACATTGCTTCCCAATTGCAGTCTCCGGGGCTCTATTTTGAGCCCCATTCCTGAGCCTCCCCACCACACACACACAGATTCAGATCTGCAGACCTCTATCATCACAGTTTTCCTGTTTAATTATCAGTGTTCGCTTCTGTACAGAGGCTCAGGCAAGACAACACTGTCTGGCTTAATCATCAGTATTTTCAGAGTTTGGTACAGCTCCTGGAGTTCCCTGTAGAGGACTTCCTATCCTTTCTTCATCACCGTAGAAATAGTGGGATAATTCTTCAAAATGAAACCCTTTTGTGTCCGCTTAGCAGAAAACCTGAACTACCGATGAGAGCCGGAGTACATGACTGTGGCTGGGAAGGGACCTCATATCTCTGTATCCTGCTCCATCCTCCACCAGCACTTGCACCCACACTCCTCATTCTCTGTGTTTCCAAGGGGTGATGTCCCGGAGGCAGGCATTTCAGGGCACAGAAATAGTCCTGACCTGGATGGGCCCTCAGGGGTCTTTCTATACTATTTCCTCCTTTTACAGAAATAAATATATTACTTCTTAAGTTTACTTCAAGTTTCATGTCTTGTATTTTATAGCAGAAACTTGGACCTAGAAAAGCCTTGGTAGAGCCAACACTCGTGAATGAGGCCAAGAGCTCACGTGAGCCTACAGATTACCCTTTGTATATCAAATGAGGCCTGACTTGTGCACTGACTAGGTCTCCTTCCTGCCATACAAGTTCCTTTGCTGATTGGCATCCTAGAAGGAGTACTGTGACAAGGCCTGTCACTGCAGCCTCATTAGGCTTTGGGCCTCAGCTTTATTTGCATTTTGTGGAGGACTCAAGGGATTCCTATTTAGGTTTTATGAATCTCATGGGGGAAACTATTCCATTGGCTACAGAAACATAACCTCAGGTGAAATTAGAAGCTAAACTCTTATAAAATGGGAAAATTGGCCTTTATTGTATGAGTAAAAGAATGAAATATTTATTGAATTGGCTAGAATTGAATTTACTGAATTTTGTTGTATTGGAGCAATATTAACATTATTAATTTGTATATTTACCTGATATCTTTAAAATATTTTGTCTAGAACAAATAAACTTCTCTATATCATTTTCCAGCTCAGCTGTATACTACCTAGCAAGATTTAGCTGGTCATGCAAATTTATTTTAATTAAAATTCCCTCGGATCAATTACTCAGAAGTATGCCCTCTTTCTAAAACCCAGCTAGTCATCACTAGGATGTTCTCTCCCTGCCTGCCTGAATCTCCCTTCAGCTGTCATTTATACAGATCCTGGTAGACTGTGAAACTTTCACAAAATGAAGGAGCAATCTAAATAACTGAGAACACCTAAACACCTATTAAGCCAAATTGATACTGTAAACTAATATAATCAATTGAAAGAAATAGCAAATTTGAGTTGAACAATATTTTAGAAATATACATATACATGTTTATCATATATACAAATTGGCTCAGATGTGTACTGCAACTATTAATTGCAGCTTGAGAATTTCCTTTTCAGCTCAGCAATAACGATATACAGCCAGCCAACAATTAGGGATGAGTAAACTCTCATAGCTATACAGCAATAGTCATGATGATTTAAAACTACTAATGATTATATTGTAATTGAACCAAAACTGCTCAAATTTATTTACTTAAAAATCTGTTTAGTTATAGCTTATGTTCCTCATACTTTGGAAAGGTAGTAATCCACTGTTCTTATCTAAATGGGGCACAGTGTTTGCCTGTAATTAGTTTCCTAATTGGTTACTCATGGGGCTAGGTGGGCTGATGACTCCTTATTTACTCAGGTGTCATGTAGCTTTTCATCCAAAGTAGCCGTAAGGGCCATTTCCTCTGCTACGTCATACTTTATTTTATTAAAGTATAAAAATAAATAAAACCAATGTGAACATTGTTTAAATGCTGCATTATTCTTCTTTAACACTGATTTTTAGCTACCTGATATGGTTTGGCTCTGTGTCCCCACCCAAATCTCATGTCAAATTGTAATCCTCATGTGTCAGGAATGGCACCTGGTGGGAAGTGACTGGATTATGGGGGCAGATTTTCCCCATGCTCTTCTCGTGATAGTGAGTTCTCATGAGATCTGATGGTTTAAAAGTATGGCACTTCTTCCCTCGCTCACTCTCTCAAGCATGGTAAGACATGCTTGCTTCCCCTTCATTTTCCATCATGATTGTAAGTTTCCTGAGACCTCTCAGTCATGCTTCTTGTTAAACCTGTGGAGCTATGAGTCAATTAAACCTCTTTTCTTTATAAATTACCCAGTCTCAGGTAGTTCTTTATAGCAGTGTGAAAACGGACGAATGCACCTGACTTTAATTGGCGTTTTATAAATGTGTGAATGAGCTGCTTAAAGACAAAGAAATTCTGTTCCATAGTCTTACACTTTACAAGGAGAAATTACCAAAAAAAGAGAAAAGGCTAAAATACATTGGGTGAAACCCACCAACCTCTCTGCCAGATGTATTTATCATACAGATAGTAGCTACAGGCTAGTTTCATGATTTATAACTGATTTTTGCTTACCTTTATGTTTTGGAGGAGGATGGGCAAAATTTTTTATTACACTTAGAATGGATTCGGAGGTATTGAAAGGCAAGAATCAATAACATACGGGGACTGGTTTGATTTGGAAAGTGGAGGAAATGCAAAGAATCAAGTGACCCTAAGCATTCATGCCTACAGGATCAGGAAGCTGAGCAGTAGATAAAAAGACAGGAGTGCATTTATTCATTCTTTAAATCACACATTCATTCATTCATTCATTCATTCTTCCATGCAGCACACACTTATTGAACAATTTCTGTGGCCAATACATTGCCAATAACCCTGGAGAGGCTGGTTACAAGCTCTCTGTATGTTTACAATAAAATGTGGAAAAAAGGTTTACACAGTGAAACACTTAAATGATAATAGAAGAGCACATATGATTAAGTTACAAATAAAGAATTGACTAATGCAGACATGAAGTTCTAGGAGAATACAGAAATAGGATCAATGTGGGTTGCAGTATTGGAACTGAGTTTTTCTAAAAGACGTAGAATTTAAGTTGGTCCATGAGCTCATTCACAACCAGCATTTGTTAAACATCTATTATGAGTGCTGTACTTGGCTAGGTGTGCTAAAGGATGCAAAAATGAACAGCACATGGACTCCTCTAATTGGCAAGAACTTTACGAACTGGAATGGCAGGTGGATATTTTCTTAATAACACAAGGCTCAAATGAGAAAATATGAAAAGTAAAATATAAGTGAGGAGTCTATCGAGAGTCAATGAGGAAGAAATGAAAAATAACAGGGGCAAAGAGTGGGGAGTATCAGAGCAGGTTGTCATAGAACTGGTGTTAATTGATTATGGGATGAAATGCCTGTGAGGCATAAACAAATGGTTGGATGGGAGAAAGTGCTAGTTGAGAAACCTTAGAAGAATCACTCGCATTTAGCAGCTACTCATTGACAACAAAGGGGCAAGGGTAGGGCAGAGAAAGGAAGAGGAGAGTAAAAAATAAATGACAGAGAGAATCAGTAGGGGAATAGTGGAAGATAGCTTGGATGGAGAAATGCATACTGAGTTGTTTTATAAGCTCGAAGGAAATGAAAAAGCAAAGTCAGAGTTTGTGGTAAGAGATCAGGGGGAAATCCCTTCTGAAAAGGGAAAAGCCCCAGTGGGCATGAACATCAGGCAGTCAGTCTACAGCAGTCTCCAGGACTGCCAGGATAGATTTAGCCCACCCGGCTGGCTTGACTAGCAATTTCTTCCACTCTTTGGGCAATGATCCAGGGAATGAATGAAGGGTGAGTAGCAGGATTTGAAATAACTTACCCAACTCTATTTGTACATTCTCCAACCTTGCTCTGCCCTCCAAAATCAGAGCCCCTCCCCTTCCCAATGGGTGTGAGTTAAAGTTAGGGAAGATGGCATTCTCACTAAAACCTAGATACCCAGTGATTAGGTACCTGATTGCACTTGATATCTATAAGTAAAGAAAAAAATAAGTGACCCCTTAGGATATTTTAGCTGTATTTGGCCCCTTTAATGAAAGAACCAACCATTTACAATTTATACTGTTATATTTGTGTGCACTAAGACAGAATTCCTGGATGGTGTTTATTATTGAAGTATTGAACTCATAAGTACAGAATAAACTTTGACAAAATAATTCTTCCAAAGCTTCATTTTAGAAAGATTAACCAGGAAAATGATTTTAAAACTGGTTATTAATTTTTTTATGAAAAAGAACAAGCTAAGGATAATTCCCAACATCATATACAGTTAGGTATCATTAAACTGTCTCAGTGGAAGCAAGCCAAGTAATGACCAGAATCTACATGTATTGTATGCTCTGACTTGCAGGATCAATCCATCTTAATTTATATCCTAAACTATGCCAGCCACTGTCAGAAGTCCAAGATTCCCAGGTAATTCATCATCATACAGATGCTCATTACCATAATGTCCTATACATATAATCTGATACAACTTCCCACTGGGACCCAGGGAAAACTGCAGCAGTCAGAGGGATTCTTATATACAACCAACTACCTGGTGTGTAACAGACACTTCAAAGAGCATGGTCAAAACAGAAGTTTTTATCCACCTGCCTCCTACCCACCCCCTAAAATCATTCTGCTAGGAAGCCTTCTGATATGTTTTGGTGCTGTGTCCTCACCCAAATCTCATCTTGAATTGTAATCCCCACATGTCAGAAGGGGGGCCTTTTGGGAGGTGGTTGGATCATGGGGGCAGATTTCTCCCTTGCTGTTCTTGTGATAGTGAGTTCTCATGAGATCTGATGATTTAAAAGTGTGGCACTTCCCTTTTCACTCTCTCTCTCTTGCTCCAGCATGGTAAGACGTGCCTTGCTTCCCCTTCCACCATGATTGTAAGTTTCCTGAGGTCTCCCCAGTCATGCCAAACTGTGAATTAATTAAACCTCTTTTCTTTATAAGTTACTCAATTTCATAGCAGTGTAAAAATGGACTAATACACCTTCACACCTAAATAAGTGCCATCCTCAGATATTCAGTTGATGAGCTAAAAATCTAGTCTTCATCACCTATTTCTTTCTGTCTTTGATATATATTATAGGTAAGCCAGCTCTATATCCATATTATACCCTGAAACTGCCCGTTTCTCACCATCGCCACTGCTCTAATAATAGTCCAAGACCCCTCATCTCTCACCTATACCATTGCAATAGCCATTTATCCCTGCACCACTGCCCTTGACCCCTTAGGTCCATCTTCCATCCAGCAATTGAATAATCTTTCAAAAGTGTCTGTCAGAATGTCTCCTTTGCTTATAAATCTTCCACTCAGAATGAAATCCAAACTCTTTGCCAGGCTTCCAAGCCTATCCAGCCCTATTCATCATCCACATTGGAATTCCTGTGTTATCTTACAGGTCTTTGGCCAAACACATCAGCTAAGGCAGTCACTGCATTAACCTCATTTTATCTTCTTTATAGCACATATTGATACCTGGAATATCTCATATATTTACTTTTTTAAATTATTTTTATTTATTTATTTATTTTTTTGAGACAGAGTCTCGCTCCGTCACCAGGCGCGCCAGGCTGGAGTGCAGTGGCGTGATCTTGGCTCACTGCAACCTTTGGCTCCTGGGTTCAAATGATTCTCATGCCCCAGCCTCCTGAGTAGCTGGGACTACAGGCACATGTCACCATGACTGACTAATTTTTGTATTTTTAGTAGACGAGATTTCACCATGTTGGCCAGGGTAGACTGGAACTCCCAACCTCAAGTGATACACCCACCTCAGCCTCCCAAAGTGCTGGGATTACAGGCATGAGCCACCATGTCCAGCCTCATATGTTTACTTTAAAAAAAAAACTACATATCTACCTCCTCTAGAATGTAACCATTTTGACATCAGGGACTCCAAGTTTTTCATGTGCCCATACAGTCTACAATAGAGCCTGGAACACAAAAGGTGCTCAACAATATTTTTGACTCATTGATAATGTACTGGAGATTAAGGTTCTTGGCTACACCGTTATATTTTTTACTTTAAGCAATTTCTTATCAAAATTGGATTATACCATCTCAAGGTTACCTTACAGATCTAAAATACTATAATGTCACCAAATATAGCCCCATTTCAGTTTTTTCAACTTCAAATATTATTATAATGTTGACAGAGGATGATATAGACACATAGGATTTTGTTCCTCCAACGCTACTGTCATTTTCTTTACATGCCATCATCAGATCTCCTTTGCCTTACTCTGATGGCTTTGTCATCACCTGAACACCAGCATCAGGTGTGATTTCAGCTCCAACATGAAGACTTCACCAGATCACATTTGATTACCTTCCTCATCTACTAACCTCATTTATTTGGGAAGGGAGATGTCTAAGTAAATCTCTATGAATGTTAATTTTGAAGGAAAAAAACTGAATTGCATGAAGTCAATAACAGTACACTTTACTTATAACAAAATATACATATAAGATTTACAAAGATCTAACTGCTTACTGAATTGTGATGAACTCAATACAAAAAAACTCCAATAGATTTGTTACTAAGTTTCGCCATGCATTGACATGCATAAAACCAATGGGCTTAACTGAATTAACTAACTGAACCCATTGCTTTGAGTTCAGAGCTCAGTGTTACATACAAGGTACAATTTTGATTTCCCATTAAGCCTTGACTTAGCTATGATATATGGAAACAATCTGACATAATTTTTATACTGTCATTTAGGTAATAATCCTGAAATAAGTATTTTCATTTCAAGGTCCTCTAGGCTAACCTAGAAAAATATTGGTAACAGAAGAGAGAGAATTCCAGAAATTAGATTCATGTTGGGAACTCTTTTGGAGAGAAACATATATATTGAAAATACTGTAAAAAATCATAAACACCTCAAGGAAAATTGTGCTTTTTAAAACTGGAAAATAGGAGATTTTGTGATTTAACTGATGTAATTAAAAATAAAGAAAATACTGGAATGCCAAGCCAGTGTTAATGTGAAAGAATTTCTTTTCTTTTCTTTTTTTTTTTTTTTTTTTTTTGAGATGGAGTTTTCTCTTGTTGCCCAGGCTGGAGAGCAATCGTGCGATCTCTGCTCACTGCAACCTCCACCTCCTGGGTTCAAGCGATTCTCCTGCCTCAGCCTCCTGAGTAGCTGGGATTACAGGCATAAGCAACCATGCCTGGCTAATTTTGTTATTTTTAGTAGAGACAAAATGTTAGTCAGGCTGGTCTCAAACTCCTGACCTCAAGTGATCTGCCCACCTTGGCCTTTCAAAGTGTTGGGATTACAGGTCTGAGCCACTGCACCCAGCCTGCCTTTTTTTTTTTTTTTTTTTTTAATACAGGGTCACACTCTATTGCCCAGGCTGGAGTGCAGTGGCACAATCATGGCTCACTGCAGCATTGACCTCCTGGGCACAAGTGATCCTCTCACCTCAGCCTCCTGATTAGCTGGGACCACAGGTGCACTTCACCATGCCTGGCTAAGTTTTGTAAAGATGGGGTTTCACCATGTTGCAAACTGGTCTCAAAATGCTAGGCTCAAGTGAATCACCTTCCTCAGCCCTCCAAAGTGTTGGGACTACAAGCATGAGCCACTGAGCCTGGCATAGACTATCTTTTCATTTTTTATTCTCACCAATATCCTGGAACATGGTTACTTGATATAATCTATCTATTGAGTGTTTCCACCTTAGTAAGATTATGTTTCTCATTGTTACGACATAAAGGCTATTTCTACACAAACACCAGGGAATGTTGAAGTAAAAATGATTGTCTAGAGGTCATAATCATCCAAACAGGCAGAAAATAAATTGTCAGACATTTGTTATTTTAGAAAATCCTTCATCTTTCTTGTTGGACATTAATACAGCTTATAGAACACCTACGGTAATATGCTCTTTCTGAATAGAAGTATTCTTCTTGCCTTACTGAATATCCTGAGAACAGATACACAATTTGGCCGTTCAAAAAATTTACACTTCCTTTTTTTAATTTAAAAAATGTATTTATTATTAAAAGAATTCATTTATTAAAAGAATTAGTGATATTTCTCAGTATGACTGCCTTGAATACCAGTAAAAGATGAACATTTAATTTCAAACTGTATCAGATTTACTGAAATTATTCATATTTGTATATTGTATTTCTTTGTACGGTCTTTTTGCAAACCTAAAATAAGTTTAGAAGATCTAAAGACAAATCTCAAATATACATATGATTAGATTAGCTCATGTGTCCGATTTAACATAGTTTACTGTTTTCAAACTCAGAATCTAAGGAGAAATTTTCTTAACATTTGCTAGTATCTGTCCATGCTTTCAGTTAAATCTCACATGGACAGGTAGATGTCTATCTAAGCTCTTTGGACTAACAACACGTAAGGCATTCAATAATCTGGCTTTCTCTTATTTCCGGCCTAAGCCTACATTGTTCTATGTGCACTCAAAATTTCAGTCAGACTACACCTCCTGATTAGCATACTGCTTTCCAGCACTGACGCATTTGTCTGTGCTCCTCCTCCCTCCTATAAACGCCTCCCCATGAGCACATTGCACGTTAAAAATCTCACGCACCTTATTCTAAGGCACAACCCAAATGTCTTTTACTCTGCAAAGTATTCCTTGACTTTGAGCTTTACCCAGTAAAGTACAATCTCTGTTTTTCTGGACACATAGCATTTTGGCCTTTTTGATCTTGATAAGACCCATGAGCCTGGCATCCGGTCTTGTCTACGGTAGGCAAACTAATATCTGCTGAATGAATAAATGAATAATTCTGGTGATTCAAACAGAAAATCTTTCAACTAGTATGTCTTGTTCATGGCATTAACAGAGTACTTCATCCATATGTAGTAGTGAGTAGAAAACCACAGGAAAAAAAAAATCAAATAATCTATCTTTTAACCGAAGAATGGAAATGTATTCAAACAGAAGTGTCAACAGTTAATTACAAGAGAAAAATAATTTTCGGTGAAGCAGTTTTATCAATTGATGAATGATACTTTGGCTATTACCTTCTTTTGCTCAAAATAAAGGCAATTTTAATCCAGGCACCTGTAATCCCAGCTACTTGGGAGGCTGAGGCAGGAGAATTGCTTGAAACTGGTTTTCAAGCAGAGGTTACAGTGAACTGAGATAAAACCATTGCACTCCAGCCTGAGTGAAAGAGAGAAACTCAATCTCAAAAAAAAAAAAAAAAAAAGTATAGAAACTGAGGCCCAGAGAAAAGAAGAAAAGCAGGGAAGGACCACTAGTCTCATTTCAAATGTATTATTCCACCAGACTCTATCGCTTCTTGCCCATTGATAATATGTTCCTGAGTCAACTTAGACACAGCACAAATGTGAATCATCTGCCAAAAACTATATTAATAAAACTAACCACATTACTTCACTATCGATGAATAATACATTTTAACAATTACAAAAGATTTCCTTTACATGACAGGATGTTTTTTCTCCCACTTGAAAACAAAAGGAGAGGGAGGGTGGAGATAAACTGGCTACACGAACGCACGGGGATTAATTTGTTAGAATCATAAACCAGTCTATTGGTAACTCATTATCAGTAAGAGGCATGCAAGTATAAACAAAATTAGTTACATAAAAAGAAGTAAATTGGACATTTATGGGGAAACTCATTTGGCCATATTCATTTTCTCATGTAAAAATAGCTTTGCAATAATAATCAAAATTATCTACTAGTCTACTGCCATATGTGGCTTTTTCATTGGTGACACTCGATGTTTCTTGAATTTTTTTTCTGATCCCAATAAGATCATCTTTTTACTAATGTAAGCATAAACAATTCACTCATATACTCCCCCAAAAGTGAGTTACATTTCGTTTCTTTCTTCAGAGATAAGAAGTTGATGTAACTTATTTCTATATAAACCATCAAAGATCCTTATTCTTCTAGGATTGCTTGCACTCACAATTAAAAAGAGAGAAAAGTGACACATAACATTTATAGAGCTTTGAATAGAAGGGCCAAGAGTCTCACAATCTGCATTTTGTAGTATTGCCATCTTTAAAAGTTTGTATTTTTAAAAAGACTTTTAGTTTAGGTTCAGGGTTCGGGGGTACATGTGCAGCTAAACTAATGTCATAAAGGTTTTTTGTACAGAATATTTTGACCTCCAGGTATGAAACCTAGCACCCAATAATTCTTTTTTTTAATC
This sequence comes from Cacajao melanocephalus, assembly GCA_963573385.1. Classification (NCBI taxonomy): domain Eukaryota; kingdom Metazoa; phylum Chordata; class Mammalia; order Primates; family Pitheciidae; genus Cacajao; species Cacajao melanocephalus. The sequence continues at coordinate 12,482 of CAUYLG010032449.1, forward strand.
CTCTCCCTTCTCCACTCTTCACTCTCAAGGAGGCCCTAGTGTCTGTTGCTTTCTTCTTTGTGTTCACGTGTTCTCATCATTTAGTTCCCACTTATAAGTGAGAACATGTGGTATTTGGTTTTCTGTTTCTGCATTAGTTTGCCAAGGAAAATGATCTCCAGTTTCATCCATGTTTCCACAAAGGACACGATCTCCTTCTTTTATATGACTGTACAGTATTCCATGATGTATATGGACCACATTTCCTTTATCCAGTCTGTCATTGATGGGCATTTGGGTTGACGCCATGTCTTCACTATTGTGAATAGTGCTGCAGTGAACATATGCATACATGTACCTTCATGATAGAATGATTTTTATTTTTGGGGGTATATACCCAGTAATGGGATTGCTGGGTCAAATGGTGGCTCTGTTTTTAGCTCTTTGAGGAATTGCCACACTGCTTTCCGTAATGGTTGAACTAACTTGCACTCCCACTAAGAGTGTATATGTGTTTGTTTTTCTCTGCAACCTCACCAGCATCTGTTATTTTTTGACTTTTTAATAACAGCCATTCTGACTGGTGTGAAATGGTATCTCATTGTGGTTTTGATTTGCGTTTTTCTAATGATCAGTAATGTTGAACTTTTTTTCATATGCTTGTTAGTCACACGTATGTCTTATTTTGAAAAGTGACAGTTCATGTCCTTGACCCATTTTTTAATTGGGTTGTTTTTTTCTTTTAAATTTAAGTTCCTTAATGATGCTGAATATTAGACATTTGTCAGATACATAGCTTGCAAATATTTTCTCCCACTCTGTAGGTTGGCTATTTATACTCATTGATAATTTCTTTGCAGAAGCTCTTAAGTTTAATTAGATTTTAGTTTTCAATTTTTGCTTTGGTTGCAATTACTTTTGGTGTCTTCATCATGAAATCTTTGCCAATTCCCATGCCCTGAATGGTATTTGCCTATTCCATTGTCTTCCAGGGTTTTTATAATTTTGGATTTTACATTTAAGTCTTTAATTTATCTTGAGTTGATTTTTTTTATATATGGTATAAAGAAGGGGTCCCATTTCAATATTCTGCATATGATTACCCTGTTACCCCAGCACCATTTATTGAATAGGGAGTTTTTTTGCCTTTGCTTGTTCTTGTCAGTTTTGTCAAAGATCAGATGGTCATAGGCGTGTGTCCTTATATCTGGGCTCACTATTCTGTTCCATTTGTCTATGTGTTTGTTTTTGTACCAGTAGCATGCTGTTTTGGTTACTGTAGCCCTATAGTATAGTTTGAAGTCAGGTAACAAGATGCTTCTAGCTTTGTTCTTTTTGCTTAGGATTGCCTTGGCTATTCAGGCTCAGATTGGTTCCATATGAATTTTAAAATAGTTTTTTTCTAGTCCTGTGAAGAATGTTATATGATAGGAATAGCATTAAATTTATAACTTGCTTTGGGCAGTATGACCATTTTAATGATATTTATTCTTCCTATCCATGAGCATGAGATGTTTTTCCATTTGTTTGTGTCATCTCTGATTTCTTTGAGCAGTGTTTTGTTATTCTCATTGCAGAGATTTTCACCTCTCTAGTTAGCTGTGTTCCTTAGTATTTTATTCTTTTTGTGGCAGTTCTGAATGGGATTACCTTTCTGATTTGGCTCCCAGTTAGGTTGCTGGTGGTGTATAGAAATGCTAGTGATTTCTGTACATTGATTTTGTATCCTGAGACTTTGCTAAAGTTATATATAAGCTGAAGGAGCTTTTGGATGGAGACTATGGGGTATTCTAGATACAGAATCATGTAGTCTGCAAATAGGAATAGACTTTTCCTCTATTTGGATGCACTTTACTTCTTTCTCTTGCCTGCTTGCTCTGGTCAGGACTTCCAATACTGTGTTTAATAAGAGTAATAAGAGAAGGCATCCTTGTCTTCTGCCGATTTTCAATGGGAGTACTTCCAGCTTTTGCTCGTTCAGTATGATGTTGGCTCATAGATGTTTGTCACAGATGGCTCTTATTATACTGAAGTATGTTCTTTCAATACCTCGTTCATTAGGAGGTTTTAACGCTAAGGGATGTTGAATTTTATCAAAAGCCTTTTCTATATCTTTCAGGATAATCATGTGGTTTTTGTCTTTACTTCCGTTTATGTGGTGAATCACGTTAATTTGCATACGTTAAACCAAGCTTGCATCCCTGGGATAAAGCCTACTTGATCATGGTAGAATAGCTTTTGATGTGCTGCTGAAATATGTTTGCAAGTATTTTGTTAAGGATTTTTGCATCAGTATTCATTAAGCATACTGGCTTGAAATTTCCTTTTTGTGCGTGTCTCTGCCAAGTTTTGGTATCAGGGTGAAACTGGCCTCATAGAATGAGTTAGGGAGGAGTGCTTTCTCCTCAATATTTTGGAATAGTTTCAGCAGGAACAGTACCAGCTCTTCTTTTTACATCTGGTAGAATCTGGCTATGGACTTGTCTGGTCCTGGGATGTTTTTTGGTTGGTAAAATATTTATATACTGATTCAATTTTGGAGCTTGATATTGGTCTGCTCAGGGAATCAGCTTCTTCCTGGTTCAGTATGGGGAGGGTGTATGTGTCCAGGATTTAATTAATCTCTTCTAGGTTTTCTAGTTTGTGTGCATAGAGGTGTTTGGAGTAGTCTCTGATGGTTATTTGTATTTTTGTGGGGTCAGTGGTAATATCCTCTTTGTCATTTCTAAATAGGTTTATTTGAATCTTCTCTCTTTTCTTCTTTATTAACCTAGCAAATGGCCTATTTTATAAATTTTTTTTCAATAAACCTACTCTTGGATTTGCTGATCTTTTGATTTTTTTGTGTGTGTCTCAGTCTCCTTTAGTTCAGCTCTGATTTTCATTATTTCTTCTCTTCTGCTAGCTTTGGGATTGGTTTGTTCCTGATTATCTAGTTATTTAGCTGTAATGATAGGCTGTCAATTTGAGATCTTTCTAACTTTTTGATGTATGCATTTAGTGCTATAAATTTCCCTCTTAACACTGCTTTAGCAGTGTCCCAGAGATTCTGGTATAATGTATCTTTGTTCTCATTAGTTTCAGAGAATTTCTTGACTTTTGCCTTAATTTCATTATTTACTCAGAACTTGTTCAGGAGCAGGTTAATTTCCATGGTAATTGCATGGTTTTGAGTGATTTCTTTTTAAGTCTTCTATTTTGTACTGTGGTCTGAGAGTGTGTTTGGTATGATTTCAGTTTCTTTGCATTTGCTGAGGATTGTTTTATGTCCGATTGTGTGGCCAATTTTAGAGTATGTGCCATGTGGGGATAAGAAGAGTGTATATTCTGTTTTTGGCTACAGAGTTCTGTAAAGGTCTATCAGATCTATTGGTTCAATATTGAATTCAGATACTGAAATATCATTGTTTACTTTCTGCCTCAATGATCTGTCTGATACTGTCAGTGGAGTACTGAAGTTTTCCACTATTATTGTATGAAAGTCTAAGTCTCTTTGTAGGTCTCTAAGAACTTGCTTTATGAATCAGTGCTCCTATGTTGGGTGCATATACATTTACGATAGTTAAGTCTTCTTGTTGAATTGAACCCTTTACGACTATGTAATGCCCTTCTTTGTCTTTTTAAATTTTTGATGGTTTAAAGTCTGTTTTGCCTGAAATTAGGATTATAACCCTTGCTTTTTCTCATGCATATTCCATTTGCTTGGTATATTTTCCTCCATTGCTTCATTTTAAGGCCTATGGATGTCACTGTGTGTGAGATGGGTCTCTTGAAGACAGCATATTATTTGGGTCTTGCTTTATTATCCAGCTGGCCATTCTGTGCCTTTTAAAAGGGGCATTTAGTTCATTTACATTCAAGATTAGTATTGATATGTGCAAATTTGATCCTGCCATTTGTGTTGTTAGCTGGTTATTGTGCCAGCTTGTTTATGTGGTAGCATTATAGTGTCACTGTTTCACTGTTCTGTGTCCGTGTGTTTTTATATAAGCTGGTAATGGTCTTTTCTTTCCATATTTAGTGCTCCTTTCAAGATTTCTTGTTAGGCGGTCTAGTGGCAATGAACTCCCTCAGCATTTGCTTATCTGAAAATGTTCTTTTTTCTTTTTTGCTTAGAAGAAGCTTAGTATGGCTGGACATAATATGCTTGGTTGAAGCGTTTTTCTTTAAAAATGTTGAATATAGTCCCCCAGTCTCTTCTGGTTTGTAGTGTTACTGCTGAGAGGTCTGCTGTTAGCCTAATGGGATTCCCTTTGTAGGTGACTTGCTCTTTCTCTCTAGCAGCCTTTAACATTCTTTCATTTCAACGTTGAAAAATCTGATTATGTGTTTTTTGGAGATGATCTTTTTGTGTAGAATCTTGCAGGGTTTTCTGTATTTCCAGAATTTGACTCTTAGCCTTTATAGTGAAGTTAGGGACATTTTGATGGATAGTATCCTGAAATATGCTTTCCATGTTGTTTGCTTTCTCTCCATCCCTTTTCAGAATGCCAATCATTTCTAGATGTGGTGTGTTTACATAATTCCACATTTCTTGGAGTTTTTCTTCATTTCTTTTTCTTATTTTTTCTTAATTTTTGTCTGGCTGTCTTATTCCAGAGAACCAGTCTTCAAGTTCTGAGATTCTTTCCTCAGCTAGGCCTATTCTGCTGTTAATACTGGTAATTGCATTGTAAATTTCTTGTAGTGTGTTTTTTCAGCTCTGTCAGATCAGTTAGGTTTTTTGTGTGTGTGCTGGCTATTTTGTCTGTTGGCTCCTTTATAGTTTTACTGGGGTTCTTATTTTCCTTGGATTGGGTTTTGCCATTCTCCTGAATCTTAATGAACTTTGTTTTTATCTATATTCTTAATTCTATTTTTGTCATTTTGCCAAGTCAGTCTGGTTAAGAACCCTTGTTGGAGAACTATGGAGAACATTTGGAGGACGTGGCACTCTGGCCATTGAGTTACTGGAGTTCTTGCCTTGCTTCTTTTTCATCTCTGCATGTGGGTGTTCCTTTAACTGCAGCGTAGATTGGGTATAGTCAATAGATTTCTTTTCTCGATGTTTTCACAGGGCTGAAACTTTGTGAAGGGTTTTTATTTGTGGCTAACTTCTTGTCTTTGGTTTTACAGGGGAGTATGTTACCTAGATATTTTGGTGTTGAGGCTTTAGGGTGCGATCAGTAGGTGGCGCTTAGGCATAGTGTTCAGTTGGTAAACTCTTGCTCAGTTGTGTGGCTCCTCAATTGTGTGGCTCAGTGGTATCTTCTGCACAGCTGCAGCCATGTTCCCTCTCAATGCTCTGAAAGCACGGGCCCCTCTTCCATTTGAGTGCTGGCTGTAAACTGTGGCTTGGCACTCCCAGGCTGTCCACCAGAGCTTTAGGTGAACTCAGGGTTTGTGTTTCTTCCCCAACTTAGAGGCAGCAGAGGAAAAAACCTTAGCAGTGGTTGTAGCCAATGGTCTTTTATCTGTCTCCTAGGGGCTCCACCCCAAAGAAATGTAGGTCAGCAATCGCTCAGTGCAATCAGCCTGGGATGGGTCTGTGCTGTGGGCCAAGTCAGGGGTTCCTTTTCCTGCACTCCAAGTTTCTTGGAGGTGGAGCCTCAAGGGGAAACCAAAAGCCTCTCTACTACTGCCTGTGCGTTTGTTTGTCTGAGGGTAGCAGGGGTAGTACCACTGCAGAGGCAGTGGCGGAGAGGCTTTTGGCTGCCCTTGGGGGCTCCACCTCTGTGACACAGAGCTGCTCTTACTGGGAGTCTTCAGCCAGGGCAGAGGGGTGGCCACAGTGCTGGTATGAGCTTGTGCCTCTGCTTGTTTGGGAGCAGGGAGTCAAGGGCTCACTGGGAGGAGAGACTGGTTTCCTCTCCATCTGACTGTGGCATGCTGTTAGCTCAGATGTAGCCCTCACACTCTGTTTCTTTTTCAGACTGAGAGCAGCAGGGACAGAACCAGTGGCAACGGGGCTGTAACATGTCTCTACAAGCCTCTGCTCAGGCCACTGTCAGTGGGTATGTTCAGCCAGGGGTGGAGTGGCTATTCTGCAGTCATGAGCCAGGGGCCCTGCCTGGTGAAGAGTGTGAGTTGAGGGTTCCCCTGGAAGAGGGGCTGGGATCCTCTCTGTATGGTGGCTGTGGTGTGCTGGAGGTGCCAGCATAGTGACTAAGCCCTTTGTTCCTTCCCAAGCACGAGGGCTGTTAGAACTGTACCACCACTGCAGCTGCAGTGGAGGAGGGCTTGTGGGTTGACTCTGGAATTTCCTCCTTGGAGAGATGCTGAGCTGGCTCTGATTGAAGTGATCAGGCAGGGGCAGGGTGGTTGCATTGGAGGTTGGGTAGCCCTGCCCAGTAAGCAGTGAGGACTGCAACCTGCATGGGGAACAATCTGGCCACTTTGGGGTTGGTGTTGTTTGCTGGAGGTCTGGACCAGCCCTTCATCCCCACCAACTCTCCAGAGCCTGGAGACACCAAGGGCAAGACCTGAAAGACAGCTAAGATGGCAATCTGCCTCTACCATGGGGAGCTCCCAGAACTTACAGAGCTGTTACTGGCTCTATAGCCCCAGCAGAGGGTAGTTGGAGACCTAGGCCAAGAGGACCTGCCCAGTGAGGAGCTACAAGATCGGGGACCCACATAACAGTCTGGCCACTTTTCTATAGAGCTGCTGCAGTATGCTGGAGGTCCACTCCAGTCCCTAAGTTTCCTTGAATTTTCTGGTATCTAAAGGTATCACATGAAGGCTCCAAAACAGCAAAGATAGTAGCCTTCCTCTTCCTCTGGGAGCTCCATCCCTGGGAGGTGCAGACCTGTTACTGCCCTGAACATGCCTGCATGAGGTGGCTGGAGACCCTAATTGGGAGATCCCATGCAGTGAGAAGGAATAGATCAGGGATCCGTGTGAAAAAACCAGTCTGGCTGCTTTTCATCGGGGTAGTTGCGCTTTTCTGGGGGTCCGCTACAGCCCCTGGTCACCTTGAACTCTCTAATGCCTGAAGGCAACAATGGCCAAGGCTGCTAAATAGCAAAGATAGTGGCCTGCCCCTCTCTCTGGGAGCTCCATCTCGGGGAAGGGTTGAAACTGCTGTCAGCCAGAAAACACCAGTGGGGGTGACAGGAGGTCCTGGTCAGGAGATTCTACCCAGTGAAGAGAAATGGGATTTGGGATCCACATGAAAAGCAGTCAGCTGCTGCTTTGTAGTGCTGCTGCACTGTACTGGGGGGGGGGGGGGCGGGGTCTACTCCAGCCCCCAGTCACTTCAGACTGCCTAGAGTCCAAAGGCAACAACTGCTAAGGCTGTAAAACAACAAAGATGTGGCCCACCCCTCCCTCTGGGAGCTCCACCTCAGGGAGGTGTAACTCTTGTTATTGGTGACTGGGTGGATTTCCATGCCAGTGGGTCTTATCCCGTGAGATGCCGTGGAAACAGTGCCTGCAGTCCGACGCTGCTCACTCCCCTGGATTCAGCCCCATTCCTCTGGGTATGTATGAGGGTCTAGCCTTTCACTTTGCAAGAGTTGCAACTACTTTTCACCAGGAAGCTGGATATCTAAGGCTCTCAGGACTCCACGTGTGCCTGAGTGGCTGCTCTACAGACTTCATGTAGCCCGGCATGTCAGACTGAAGACTCTGGTAGAGTGGGTCTAACAAGGGAATCTCCTGACCTTAGGGTTGCAAAGATCTGTGGGAGAGGAGTGGGTCTCTGCAGTCACTTCCTCATTCAGTCAACAATTCCCTGGGCAGGGGAGGCTCCCCTGGTTCCATGTCACTTCTGGGTGGGCAGTTTCCCTGCCTTGCTTTTCTCCACTCTCCATGAATCAAGTTGTTTCCTTGGTGAATCCCAGTGTGTGTGCCAGGATTCTTCAGTTAAAAATGCTGTATTTACTTACCCCTTCTATTTCTCTTAGATCAGCACAGACTAACTGCTTCTAGTCAGCCATCTTGGCCAACCACCTCACTTTTTTTTTTAACTAATAATTCTCTGCTATCACCAAATATGATAATAGTCTATCACACATGACACTTTTGACATACTTATAGTGTCTCTTTTGCACTGAAAAAAAAATCTGCTTTCTAAAATGGTGAAAAATATTTACGTTTTCCCCAAGCACTGTATTGCATAAAATAAAAATTGGTTTCATTTCCCATTTGTATTAAGAGTGATCATCAAACTGTCTTACCAGTTCACTGTGTTTCATTTTCTCTGTGAATAGTTCATCAAATACTCTTCTGCTTTGAAGTAATTTATCCAATCACCTGCCATTCCTGGAAAGATTGGAAATGTATCAGACAAGAACCAATTTAAATGTATTATATTCATAAAAGAAATCTGCCAGTTTTAAAATAAAATGTGAACATTTTGTATCTCTTGGTGCCAAGATGATAGGGGATTATTCTTTATTTGCTTATCTGTTATTTCTAATTTCTTCTGTAATGGTTGTATATTATGCAGTTTAAAACGTTATTTCTGGAAAATAAAGGCAGATTAAAAATACATGAATGCCATAGGTTTTACTCTAGCAGGCAAAGTTTCTCACCTAAACTTAATCCAATCATAAAGTGAGAACTATGCACACAGTGATATTTCATTTATTTCCCGACTTACACATCTCTGCAGCAGAAGCTGTGTTGTGACCGGAGGGTGGCAGCAATTAGTCTAATTTTAAAGACATTATTTTACAAAGTTGATAGCAGAGAGTTGAAAACTTTGCTTCCCCTTCATCTTCTATCATGGCTGTGGGTTTCCTGAGGCCTTCCCAGCTACGCTGAACTGTGAGTCAACTAAACCTCTTTCCCTTAGAAATTACCTAGTCTTAGGAAGCTTTTTAAATAGATGTATGAAAATAGATTCATGCAGATGAAGAGTTGCTTCTTATAGATGAGGGGAAAAAAAAGTGGTTTTTCCTGGTGGAGATGCTGTGAACATTGTGTAAATGACAACAAGTCCCAGCACTTTGGATCACGAGGTCAAGAGATCAAGACCATCCTGGCCAAGATGGTAAAACCCTGTCTCTACTATAAATTCAAAAATTACCTGGGTGTGGTGGCATGTACCTGTAGTCTCAGCTACTTGGGAAGCTGAACCAGGGGAATCACTTGAACCCAGGAGGTGGAGGTTGCAGTGAGCTGATACCATGCCACTGCACTCCAGCCTAGGGATAGAGCAAAACTCCATCTCAAAAAAAAAAAAAGTATATTACATAAACTTAGATGATAAAGCAGTGGCAGGGCTTAAGAGAACTGACTCCAGTTTTGAAAGATCTACTGTGAATAAAATACTATTAGATAGCATTGCATACCTTAGAGAAATCTTTAGTGAAAGGATGAGTCAACTGATGTGTAAATTCACTGTTTTATTTTAAGAAAATGCCACAGCTATCCCAACCTTCAGCAACTACCATTCTGTTCAGTTAATAGCCATCAACATGGAGTCAAGACCTTCTATCAGCAAAAAGATTTCAACTTGCTGAAGGCCCAGATGTTTGTTAGCAATTTTTAGCAATAAATTATTTTTAATTAAGGAATGTTCATTGTTTATTACTGGGCATAATGCTATTGCACACTTAATTGACTACAGTATAGCATAAATATAACTTTTTATGCACTGGGAAACAAAAAAATTCATGTGACTCACTCTATTGTAATATTCACTTCATTGGGGTGGTCTGGGACTGAACCTGCAATATCTCTGAGGTATGCCTTTAACTGGACCAGGCAGTTTGACCTCATGAAGTTGGCCTTGTGTCCCAATTGGTACATTTTAGGGTCAATGTCATTTCCTTACTCTGAGATCTCTATCTATGACAGCAATAGCCTTATGAAATGTATTCCTTAAGTAGTAAGGCCTTGAAAGTTGAAATTAGTCTTTGATCCATGGCTGTGGAATGGATGTTATGTTAGCAGGCATGAACTGGCATGAAAATAGCATTCATCATCTTTTATATCACCATCAGAGCTCTTGGGTGACCAGATGAACTGTCAATGAGCAGTGACATTTTAAAGGAACCGTTTTTTCCTAAGCAGTAGGTCTCAACAGCGGACTTCAGATGTTTAATAAATCATGCTATAAACAGATGTGCTGTCATCCAGGCTTTGTCATTCCATTTGTAGAGCAGGAAGAGTCAATTTACCCTAATACTTAAGGGCCCTAGAATTTCTGGAATAAGTGAGCATTGGCTTCAACTTCAAGTTGCCAACATCATTAGCCCCTAACAAGAGAGCCAGTCTTTCCCTTGAAGCTTTGAAACATTGACTTCTCCACTACAGCTATGAAAATCTCAGATGACATTTTCTTCCAACAAGAGACTATTTTGTCTACACTGAAAATGTCGTTTAGTGTAGACACCTTCATCACTGTTCTTAACTAACCCTTCTGGATCACTTGCTGCAGCTTCTCCATTAGCACTTGCTGTTTCTCCTTGCGTCTATATGTTATAAGGACACCTTGGTGAGACTGAATGAAAATGGCAGATAGGAAGCAAAACTGGCTTGTAGCTTCCACTCAGACAGACAGAGCAGCATGTGGAGACTCACACCGTGAACTTTGGCTCCAAGAACTACTGCAGGAACATACCAGGAAAACAGAGAGAATCCACAGACCTTTTGAAGGAACTGGGTCACTGCTGCAGGATCCCTGAGACACCAAAAAACTGTGAGTCTGCTTGCTTTCTCAATGGGGAAGCTCATGATCTGGGACAAGTTCTTAGTCCTGGTCACCAGCTGCCTGGAAATAGAAATGCAGGGATGGTTTAACATACATAAGTCAATAAATGTGATACAGTCACATAAATAGAGTTAAAAACAAAAATGAGGCTGGGTGCAGTGGTTCACACCTGTAATCCCAGCACTTTGGATCACGAGGTCAAGAGATCAAGACCATCCTGGCCAAGATGGTAAAACCCTGTCTCTACTATAAATTCAAAAATTACCTAGGTGTGGTGGCATGTACCTGTAGTCTCAGCTACTTGGGAAGCTGAACCAGGGGAATCACTTGAACCCAGAAGGTGGAGGTTGCAGTGAGCTGATACCATGCCACTGCACTCTAGCCTAGGGATAGAGCAAAACTCCATCTCAAAAAAAAAAAAAAAATCACCTGGCTATCTGAATAGACACAGGAAAAGCACTTGATGAAATCCAGCATCTTTTTATGATTAAGACCCTCGGCAAAATTGGCATGGAAGGGACATACCTTAAGGCAATAAAAGCCAACTATGACAAACCCACAGCCAATGTTATACTGAATGGGGAAAAGCTGAAAGCATTCCCCTTGAGAACTGGAACAAGTCAAGGATGCCCGCTTTCATCACTTCTATTCAACGTAGTACTGGAAGTCCTAGCCAGAGCAATCAGACAAGAGAAAGAAACAAAGGGCATTTAAATCAGTAAAGAGGAAGTCAAACTGCTGCTGTTTTCTGATGATATGATCACATATCCAGAAAATCCTAAAGACTCATCCAAAAAGCTCCTGGAACTGGTAAATGAATTCAACAAAGTTTCAAGATACAAAATTAATGTACACTAAGTGGTAGCTCTGCTATTCACCAACAGTGACCAAGCTGAGAATCAAATCAACAACTCAACCCCTTTCACAATAACTGCAAAAAAAAAACCTTAGGAATATACCTAACCAAGGATATGAAACCCATTACAAGAAAAACTACAAAACACTGCTGAAAGAAATCATAGCCATCACTAACAAATGGAAATAGTACCCATGCTCATAGAATAGTAGAATCAACATTGTGAAAATGATCATACTGCCAAAAGTGATCTACAAATTTAATACAATTCCCATCAAAATACAACTATCATTCTTCACAAAACTAGAATAAAACAATCCTAAAATTTGTATGGGACCAAAAAGAGCCTGCATAGCCAAAGCAAGACTAAGCAAAAAGAACAAATTTGGAGGCAACACATTACCTGATTTCAAAGTATACTATAAGGTCATAGTCATCAAAACAGCATGGTACTAGTATAGAAATAGGCACGTAGACCAATGGAACAGAAGAGAGAACCCAGAAATAAAGCCAAATACTTACAGCCGTACTGATCTTTGACAAAGCAAACAAAAACACAAAGTGAGGAAAGGACACTGTATTCAACAAATGGTGCTGGGATAATTGGCAAACCATATGTAGGAGAATGAAACTGGATCCTCATCTCTCACCTTATACAAACATCAACTCAAGAAGGATCAGAGACTTAAATCTAAGACCTGAAACCACACAAATTCTAGAAGATAACATTGAAAAAACCCTTCTAGACACTGGCTTAGGCGAAGACTTCATTACCAAAAATCCAACAGCAAATACAACAAAAACAATGATAAATAAGTGGGACTTAGTTAAACTAAACGGTTTCTGCACAGCAAAAGAAGCAATAAGCAGAGCAAACAGACCACCCACAGAGTGGGAGAACGTTTTCACAATTTATACATCTGACAAAGGACTAATATCCAGAATCTACAAAGAACTCAAACAAATCAGCAAGAAAAAAAATCTCATAAAAAATGAGCTAAGGACATGAATAGACAGCTCTCAAAAGAACATCTATAAATGACCAACAAACACATGGAAAAATACTCAGTATCGCTAATCATCAGGGAAATGCAAATCAAAACCACAATGCGTTACCACCTTATTCCTGCAAGAATGGCCATAATTAGAAATATAAAAAAAAAGATGTTGGCATGGATGTGGTGAAAAGGGAACACTTTTTTACACTGTTGATGGGAATGTAAACTAGTACAACCACTATGGAAAACAATGTGGCGATTCCTTAAAGAACAAAACATAGATCTACTGTTTTATCCAGCAATCTCACTACTAGGTATCTACCTAGAGGAAAATAAGTCATTATACAAAACAGATACTTGCACATGCGTGTTTGCAGCAGCACAATTTGCAATTGCAAAATTATAAAACCAGCCCAAATGCCCATCAATCAAGGAGTGAATAAAGAATATGTGGGGTGTGTGTGTGTGTGTGTGTGTGTGTACTCAAGAAGGATCGAAGACTTAAATCCAAGACCTGAAACCATAAAAATTCTAGAAGATAATATTGGAAAACCCCTCCTAGACACTAGCTTAGGCAAAAAGTTTATGGCAAGAAACCCACCAGCAAATACAACAAAAACAATGATAAATACTTGGGACTTTACATATATATATATATATATGTATATATATATATATATATATATAATGAAATACTAGTCAGCCAAAAAAAGGAAAGAAATAATTATATGTTTAACAATTTGTATAAAGTTGGAGAATATTATTCTAAGTGAGGTAACTCAGGAATGGAAAACCAAACATCATATATTCTTACTCATGTGGGAGCTAAGCTATGAGGATCCAAAGGTATACGAGTGATACATTGTACTTTGGGGACTCAGGGGAAAGGGTGAGGGGTGCTGAGGGATAAAAGAGTACACATTGGGTACAGTGTACACTGCTCAGGTGATGAGTGCACCAAAATCTCAGAAATCGCCATTAAAGAACTTATTCATGTAACCAAATACCACCTGTTCCCCAAAAATCTATCAAAATGGAAAAATAAAGACAGCTTTGTGTTATAACATAAAGAACAGCTTTATAACGTAAAAAAAGCAGCACTTGCTGCTTCTCTGTGTGTCTTTATGTTCTAAAGATGGCTTCTTTTTTTAAATCTCTGCTTGCTTTAAACTTTTCTTGTATAGCTTCTTCACCTCTCTCAGCCTTCATAGAATTGAAGAGAGTTAGGGCCTTGCTCTGGATTAGGCTTTGACTCAAGGAAATGCTGTGGCTGGTTTGATCTTCTCTCCAGACCACTCAGACATTCTACATCTCAGCAAGAAATTTGTTTCACTTTCTTATTATTGGTGTATTCACTAAAGTAACACTTTAAGTTGCCTTCAAGAACTTTTCCTTTGCATTCACAACTTGGCTAGCTGTTTGGTGCAAGAGGCCCAGATTTCAGCCTATTTCATCTTTCTGCATGCCTTCCTCACTAAGTTTAATTGTTTTTAGCTTTTGATTTAAAGTGAGTGATGTGCAACTCTTCCTTTCACTTAAGCACTTAGAAGTCATTGCAGGTTTATCGATTGTCCTAATTTCAATGTTGTTGTGTTTCAGTGAATAGGCAGGCTAGAAGAGAGGGAGACAGATGGGGGAACAGCTGTTTGGTGGAGCAGTCAGAACACATACAACACTTATCAATTAAATTCACCATCTTATATGGGCACATTTCATGGCACCCATAATAATTACAATGGTAACAACAAAGATCACTGATCACATATCACCCTAACATATATAATAATAAAAGTGTTTGAAACATTGGGAGAATTACCAAAATGTGACACAGAGACACAAAGTGAGTGCATACTGTTGAAAAAATGGCATCCATAGATTTGTTTAACATAAGGTTGCCACAACCTTGAAATTTGTTAAAATAAAATAAAATAAAAACAAATACCAAGATCTGCAAACTGAAATAAAGCAAAGTGCAATCTATGAGATGTGCTTGCAATTGTCAATATTCTTTGATCCTCTTCTGGCTTCTGTATTATTCACTTGAATTCTTCCTTCATTTGACCTGTCTTTTGTTTCTTTGTCTTATTTTTAATTTGTTCTTTTGCCTTACCAATTTTTTCCCCTTTTTAAAAGAAAAAAATGCTTAAAAGATATAGTAGTTGTATATGTAGGATATGGAAAATTATATAAGTGAAAGATGAAATCAAGTAAATATACTCAGCTAACATGGCTGACAGACCTGCTAACATGCATTCTTTCAGATGTTTTTCTTTGCAGACACACAGATGTATAAACTACATTCAAAATCACACAATTACAACCTGCTATTTTTTTACTTATTATACTTTGATATCTTCTAGGTTAATATTAATATGTATATATATACATACGCAAACATACGCACACACACACACACACACACACACACACACACAGCCCACAATAAGAATTATGGTTCAGTAGAGCAAGATGAGTAACCAGTAGGTCAAAAAAGAAATCAAAAGATTAGAAAATATCTTGAGACAAAATGAAAACACAACATATAAAAAAATACATAGGATGTTGCCAGATGCCGTGGCTCATGCCTGTAATCCTAGCACTTTGGGAGGCTGAGGTGGGTGGATTACTTGAGGTTGGGAGTTGGAGACAAGCATGTCCAACGTGGTGAAACCCCATATTTACAAAAATACAAAAAATTAGCTGGGCATGGTGGCAGGCACCTGTAATCCCAGCTACTCAGGAGGCTGAGGCAGGTAAATTATTTGAACCCAGGAGGCGGAGGTTGCAGTGAGCTGAGATCATGGCACTGCACTCCAGCCTGGGCAACAGAGCGAGACTCCATCTCAAAAAAAAAAAACATTATGGAATATATCAGGTTGGTGAAAAAGCAGTACAAAGAGGGCAGTTTATAGGGCTAACTACTTATATTAAAAAAGATGATCTCAAATAAACAACTTTATACCTAAAGGAACTATAAAAAGAATTAACCAAGCCCAAAGTTAGCTGAAGGAAGAAAATAATGTTTACAGCAGAAATAAACAAAATAGAGAACAGAAAATAATAGGAAAATAGTTAACAAAACTAAAAGTTTTTTGAAAAGTAAACAACATTGACGAAACTTTGGTTAGACTAAAAGTAAAGAGAAGACAAATAAGGCTGTCTGAATTCCAAGCTTGAGTCTACCTTCTACTAGCTCTGTGACTTTAGACAAATTATTCAGGTGCTTGACTTCTCAGCAAAATGTGGACAGCATGAATGTCATCCGCAAGTCTGCTGCCATATTTAAGATAAACCAAGTAACGTGCCTGAAACATAGGAAGCACTCAATAAATGCTACTCTTGTAAAATATTCTATAGTTTTGATGACTTCATAGAAGTTCCTATATGGTTGTGTATTAACAGTTTTTGATTAATGGTCATTTAAGTACATTCTAGATTTTCATTGTTATAAGCAATATTGCAAGATGCATCCAGTCCATACATTCTTCCATCTACCTGTAATTCTCCCCCTAACTTTTAATATGTATAGGCCTTGGGACTTGTGGCACTGTGTTCTCACTTCTCATCTTATCTCTATGATCACTATAATCGCTTTCTTTTTTTAAAAAAGTGTTTCATTATTTACGTTTTATTTTTGTAGAGACTGGGTCTCACTATGTTGCCCAGGCTGGTCTCGAACTCCTGACCTCAAGCAGGAGTTTGAGACCAGCCTGGGCAACACAGTGAGACATCTTTCCATCTCAGCCTCCCACAGTGCTAGAATTATAGGCATGATCCACTGCTCCCAACCGACTTTATTGAATATCAGTTCTATTTCTGACATCAGAGTAAAGAGAACTGCAGGCAGGGCACAGTGGCTCATGCCTGTAATCCCAGCACTTTGGGAGGCCAAGGCAGGAGGATCACTTGATGCCAGAAGTTCAAGTCCAGCCTGGGCAACATAGTGAGATCCCACCTCTACTAAAAATAAAGAATAATAAAGAAAATAAGAGAACCACAAGAACAAATTATTTGTAAAGTGGGAAATAACTCTGTGAGCCAAGAAGTCTGAATCAATGACTTCAGTCATGTATTTGAAATAATTATTTTCAAATGATAGGTCCCCAACTCCCACCGCATCCAATCAATCAATGAAAGGAGTGAATCAAATGGGCTCCATTGGTTCATCCTTGTGTTTAATGCTGCGACAGGTGCTCAGGTGATAACTGTCAGTGAGGATGTTTCCACTTGTAACCTTCTGTGATTAGATCCAGCACAAGAAAAACATTTATTAGATAGAATTTCAATACATAGAACTAATGTCTAATTAGTTCTACTACTAACTACAATCATGTTGATATGATTTCACCTGAGGATATTTACCAGTGTTACTAGTGTGGCAGATCAGAGATTATCTCTCTTCCTATTAGAGTAAATTTACACAAGTTTGTAGGATATGATGTGTGAATCCTGATTATTTTGCTCATCAGAATCTCAAAGAGCTGTGATAACTGGTGTCATAGTGACACCAAACACCACGGAGCATCAGAACGTCCTCACTTCTCATTATCCTCTTTATGAAGGTCCCTCCCAATCTCTTTCTCTCCCCCTTGCTTATTTTGCCTTCCTTCACGTATCCTTCTCTAAAGTCTTTCTGACTTCCCTTCATCTTCTCTCCCCAACCACTTCTAATCTGTTCCTTGATCCTACCTCTCTCCCCCAAGATCCCACATCATCTTGTCCCCATCCTCTATTTTCAAACTTCTTGGAAGAGTGCCATTGCAAAATTGTAACTGAGAGAGTGAAAGAGATCTGACCTTACCAACTCCACCTTGCTTCTAACCTCCAAGCTGCCTTTGTTCATTCCTGGGCGTAGGCTGAATTAATTCAGGAAAGAACTTAGTTTATGGTTTAAAACAAAGACAATAACAGCCCGTTCCCAAAACAAACCTCCTTCTTGCCTGGAGACTAGACTGCCTTTGCAGGACTAACAAATTTGTCATAAGATTGAAAATTATGGTTTAGGAGTCATGCAGCTGCAGGCTACAATAGTCTGACCCTCCCTAAACTTCTAAGATCAGTGCTTGAGATATTTTGCAGACCCTGCACTGACGCATCAGCTGGCATCACCCAGATTGATAACTGGCTCATCTGATCTTGTGGCCCCCACCCAGGAACTGACTCGGTGCAAGAGGACAGCTCCAGTTCCCTATGATTTGATCTCCGAACCAACCAATCAGCCCTCTTGACTCACTGGCCTTCCCCAACCCACCAAATTGTCTTTGAAAACTCTCATTCCCAAATTCTTGAGGAGACTGATTTGAGTAAAAATAAAACTCCAGGCTCCCGTAAAAACAAACAAACAAAAAACGACTTGGAACAGTGGTTCTTATTGCTGCTCCCCTTCTTCACATCTCATCCCTTCAAATCCCTCAACCTGGCTTCCACCTCTGTTGCTATAGATGCTGTGCTCTCACAATGCAGGAATGATAACCCAATAGCCATATGTGATCCTGGTTTTCCTCTTAATTCTGGCTGATTTTTTCTTGGGCTGTTTCATTCCCATTGACGTTAGGGTCTCCAGGGCTCCATCGTCTATCCCTTTCTTCACTAGCTTTTCCCACTTGCCTTGATAGCTCCTAAACTGACTTTTCAGCTGAGCTCCACTCAACAGCGATTCCACTGTCACTGCTCCAGTTATGACCCTCAATGTTTCCCACCCCAAACTATTACAACAACCTCCTTCTTTCCTTTTTTTTTCTTTTTTTTTTTTTTTTTGTCGGAGTCTTGCTCTGATGCCCAGGCTAGAGTGCAGTCGCACGATCTCAGCTCACTGCAACCTCTGCCTCCTGGTTCAAGCAATTCACCTGCCTCAGCCTCCCAAGTAGCTCGGATTACAGGCACCCACCACCGCACCTGGCTAATTTTTGTATTTTTAGCAGAGATGGGTTTCACTATTTTGGCCAGCCTGGTCTCAAACTCCTGACCTCATGATCCACCCACCTCAGCCTCCCAAAGTGCTGGGATACCCGCGCCCAGCCACAACAACTTCTTAATTAGACTTTCTGCCTCTGTTTCCACCCTCTTCTAATCAGTTTTGTACCCTGACTATTCTTCTTTAGCACACAGGTCTGATCATGTCAGGTCCTTTCTTTTAGCATCCAACCAAGAGGGGGAAAGAGCTCCTCCTGCTGTTCACCAAAGCTCTCCGGCATCAGTCTTTATCTCCTTCATTCTGTTTCACACATTATATAACACACTCCAGTTCACGAGACTACCTGCTACTTCCAGAAAATGCTATCCAATCCTATGGTGGTTCTGAGCTTTTCTTCTTGCTATTAGCTCTTGCTGGAATGTATTTCTTCCCCATCATTTTCCTAGTAAAATCCTGCTTATTCTTTCAGTTTGAGATCCAATATGATCTCACCCGACTTTGCTGGGGTAAAATGATCTCTCTTTTACCCATGTTCTCATCCACATTTGCTCATACCACCTTGTATTACCTGTATTATCATCTTGTATTACTATCTAAATTATGATCTTCTGAAGGAATGGACTGTGTTTGTTTCAATTTTTGAATCGTCTTTCCTAGAAGTAATCATGTACTAATAAATATTGGTTGGATTGAATTCTCAAGTCCCTCTAGCCCTTTTGCAACCGTAAGGAAATAAAAATGAGCCACCAAAAGGGAAAATCATAATTTTCAAAATTAAGACAATGTCTGTTCTACATGAGTTGGCAAATATATGCTTTGGGGTGAATTCAATCCAGTTGGGCAAAGAAGGGAAACAAATGTGTATTTTCCGGTTTAAAAAAAAATTGCCGTTGTGATTATATTAAAATATTTCTCCCTACATCTAGATAAAAATTAACAGACTTTAAAACAATCGTATATTCAGACAGATGTACCCAACTTATTTATTTATTTATTGAGACGGAGTCCTGTCACCCAGACTGGAGTGCAGTGGCACAGTCTCGGTTCACTGCAACCTCCATCTCCCTGGTTCCAGTGATTCTCCTGCCTCAGCCTCCCGAGTAGCTGGGATTACAGGCAGCTGCCACCACACCTGGCTAATTTTTTTTTTGTATTTTTAGTAGAGACGGGGTTTTGACATGTTGGCCAGGCTGGTCTTAAACTCCTGACCTCAGGTGATCTGCCCACCTTAGCCTCCCAAATTGCTGAGATTACAGGCACGAGCCACTGCACCCGGATGACCCAACTTACTTTTAAGTTAAACCTCAGGAATTAGTGGGAAAGATTTATTTCCTTCTCTTTGTGTTTTTATGCAGAAGCACTTCCTTAGATAGCAATCCCAGCTTTTCTCCTAACCTGTTACTTATTTCTGGAGGGTAATTTTGCAGGTTGGTGAGCTGAGGGAAATGTACTATTTATACTCCTCAGCTCCCTTCTGTCTCCTAAAGAGAACAAGTGTCTTATAGGGCTCCCCACCACAGTCTGGTGGCTGGCCCCAGTGGGAGAAAGGCCTGCATTCAGTGGACTGTAACTAAGTGGGTATCTTTGTAAAATTCAGGGTAAATGATAAGAAAACACAGTAGGCTGCCGACTTGAGGCATCGAATCCAATAGCTTTATCATTTCCATCTGTTTGACTCCTGTCTCTCCCTCTCAATTGGTTTCTAACTGGGCATGGAAATCTTAACTCTGGAAAAAATGTAACTCAAGAATTTCATTTAATAAACATTCAAGGAAGGGTGGCAATGTGCAATCCATTGCATAAGATATGGGGTATATGAAGGTGAAATGAGAAATTTAAAAGGGCAAAATGAACTGAAACGGGTGAGCTCCCTGATCCCCCTTGCAGGACATGCAGCAGGGGTGTGGCTTGCCTGTTCAATGGCCTCTGCTGCTCAACCCCGGAGTAGGAGGGAGGACACATAGACAGGCAGGTGCAGGAGCCGGGGCAAGTGCTCTGGGCTCCAGCCCCATGCTACTGTCTCAGGGTGGGTGCCGGCAGCCCCAGTGTTAAAACGCTCTTTTAGCTCTGCCATCGGCAGATGGCTTAAGTGTTAACCAGCTCAATGACCCTCTGCCTTTTCACAAGGGTGGAGGACTAGTGTGACAGTTTTCTGTATCCTGAGCTCTTGCCCAGCATCCCGGAAGAATCAGGTAACACACGGGCTTCAAGGATAAATGCGAAGTTTGATTGAGTGGTGGAGGTTGCTCAGTGGGATGGATGGGGAGTTAGGAGGGGGATGGCGTGGGAAATGATCTTCCTCTGGAGTTTGGCCAGCCAGCTGCCAAACTCCCCTCCGACTGTCCCCAGCTGAATTCCTCTTGGCATTCAGACATTCCTTCTCTTCTTCCTTTCTCTGCCACACCATTCTGCTACCCATCTGCTTGCCTGCTTGTCTCCTCATCTGCTTCTGGAGTCTTGGGGTTTATATGGGTAGAGGATAGGGGGGCATAGTAGGCCAAAAGGCAACTTTTGGGGCATGGAAACAGAAATGTCTGTTTCCACTTAGGGCCGGGTCTTCAAGCTTGAGAATGGGGCCTTTGCCCAGGAACCACCCTCTTCTACTCAGCATTTCTCTGTCTCCTGTTCGTATCGGAACTGCTTCCAAATATAAGCTGCAGACAAAGCACCACATGGCTTTCTGGCTTACCTTTCCTAAACAGCAGGTTCCTGTTAGATGTGAGGGCACAGATGGTATGATTTGGATCACGATTTTCTTTGGCCACATTATTTTTCATTTCACTGAATGATATTTTCTAAGCAATCTTATTAATTTTACTGTCATTCACATTTATACCAAGGAAAGTAGTTATTTTCTTTACGCTTTCGGAAAGATCCTGAGCAATAATTGAATTTAAAATATAAGTGCAACTCTTGTCACAATGCCAAATTAATTCCCTGAAACCTAAGTCCACTGACAAATTTTGTGTTTTAGCTTAATTTGATTTAAATTTTGGTTGTTGGAACATTAGAAAAAACTTACATTTTAAAATTTCTTCATAAAATATAATTTTTAAATCATTTTTGTACTCTTCCCAGCTGAAAATATGATCAAACCAGGATCCATATACAACTGGAAGAAAAGTGAATTTTTCATATTAAACATTATGGCTTTGCATCCCTGAGTTCTTCCCACTTCAGCAAAAAATGAGAGAGCTTTCCTTAGAAGAGCTCAATTTCACTATTGTTTCAACTAAATACAATGTTATGATATGAAACTGGACAGCCATATCTTTTATTAAGCCCATTTATGGTTTTTTTTTCTATTTCTAGTTAATGTTATTTTATCGTAAGCAAAAGTGGTAGCAGAAATACAGAGCTACACATTTTTCCTAATAACTGTGTTCTGGTTACTTTGGTTTTTGAAACAAACAAACATTGAGAATTTATCATTTTCTTTCTGAAAGTGACATGCTTTTCATAATTATAGCCTCAGCACAAAAAGTTTACACACCTCAAATAAAAGATTCTATTCACTTAGGGATTTATCTATAGCTGATTTTATCTCTTTCTTGTTGGTAAAGGACAGCCTTAAAAAACCTCTAGTACTTAAAAGTAAAATACTATCGTGCAAAATAATCTCTTCAGCAGCAATGATTAAAAATAAAATGTGAGCAACTTCTTGTCCTTACAAGAAGGCAAATGGCTTGAAAATCTCAAGCATAAAACATAGTAATTGAAAGTACTATATATCCATCATTCCATGCACTCATCATCCGACGTTTAAATTCTAGCTAATGCCCAAGCATAAAAGAGCTAGTCTGCTAGTGATTTCCTGAAGATCTGCTGACTTTTGATTCATTGAATAAACATTTATTAAGCCATTAGTGTCTGCCAGACATCGTGCTAGACATTTGAACATTAAAGCTTTGACTAAATTGAAGTATAATTAACTCCAAACTAACTGCAGGTTTTCATGGCTTCAGTTTTTGAGGAAATTAAAGGCAAGAAAATAACCATAATGTATTTTTAGAACAAGAATTTCCAGGATGACTGTAGCGTCATTAAAAAGTCAGTACCATTTTCTATCCCTGGGACCCACAAGGTTATGTATGTAATAAGAATTGGTGCTTAGAAAAGCTGTTCTGATACAGCCTTTAGTTACTAGCAATCTCAGGCTATTCCAGTGACTTACACAACACATTATGTTAGAATTACTCAAATTACCATGTCAGTGATAAGGGGTTTGCCCTCTAAGAATGGCCAATCTTTTCTCAGACACAAAAACTGGATGATAGAAAAACTGATCTCTGATGCACATTTAGGAAGTTAACTAGTCTCTAGCACCCAAACAATGCTAAAAAATGTAACCTGCCTCCCCGCCTTGCACCAGCAGCCACAGCCCAGGCCTCCTGGATGATGTCACTGCCCAGGATTGCTGAGGTTACAGAAGCTCTTGAGACTGTCAGCGAAGCGCAAGCTCTTGTGGCCAGGAGGCTGGGCAGGGATAGAGACTCAGTGTCACACTCCAAGGTCAGGTGTACTTGACTCTGCCCATTATGTTTTTTCAATAGAAAATATATTTCAATATGCCTCAAAATAGATTTAAAAAAAGACTTTTGGAGCATAGCCTGATTGCAGTTTGATGACAAGCTGTTCTGTTACTAATTAATTTATACCCCACCTTGTTCCAAAAAGACTTAAGCCAGCCAAAAGAATGTAAAGAATTGGCTGCCTGTGTCTTCCTTACTACCACAGGAAAGTGAATGTATTAATATATTTAAGGGCATTTTTTAATGAGTTAGAATTTATTTTTTATTTTTTTGAGACAGGGTCTCATTTTGTCACCCAGGCTGGAGTACGATGGTGCAATCTCTGCTCACTGCAAACACTGCTTCCCGGGTTCAAGCTATTCTCGTGCCTAGCCTCCTGAATAGCTGAAATTACAGGTGCATGCCACCAGGTCCAGCTAATTTTTGTATTTTTGGTTGAGAGGGGTTTTATCATGTTGGCCAGGCCGGTCTTGAACTCTTGGGCTTAAGCGGTCCACCCGTCTTAGCCTCTCAAAGTGCCAGGATTACAAGGATGAGCCACTGCATCCAGCTAAAAGTTAGAATTTAAAAATAAGCATTTCAGTTAATATTTAAATTAGAATCATCATTGTGCAGGTTATTAATAGATCTGTGGCTTTAAAGAAAATGTAGCTACCAGAATAAAGACCTGAAATCTTTTCTAGGAAATACTTTTCTTTGGTTAATTATAGAATGATCCTACCACCTCTTGGCCTTTGCCTGAACTGCTCCGCTTTGTGGTCCAAATGACTCCTTCTCCTGCGTGCCCTTGAATAGAGGTTGCTTACTCACACCAAACCCATTGTTGACTGGAGAGTGAGTCAACAATCTCACTGCTTCCTAGAAACTTCCAGAACTCCCTCCTGCTACAGAAACCAGGCTTCTTGGAGAGTCATGGGAATCTACCACTCTTCCTTTCCATATTTCAGTCATAAGTTGACCTCCTGGTCTCTCCTCTACATTCACAGGTGATTCTGACTTTAGATCAACATTTTCTGTGTCATCTCAAGTCTCACCATCAGCTGGAGTGACTTTAATGAATAGTTTCTGCAGTCCCTACTCTGAGCACTTTTGTTCCTTTCTATATTCACTTTCTTTCCTTTGTTCATCCTCTCAACAGTTTTCTTGCCAAAACTTTCAACTTCCTTGTCCCTTAATGCCTATTTCAATCACCTAAAAAATGTGCCCAGTGCTGAATTAAAACACTTCACCTTCTTTTCCTCTCTTCATTGCTACAGAGTGCTGCTGGAGAAATTTATACAACTCTATTCACACCAAGGCCATTTACTAAACCTACTTGTCCTACATTAACACATTCTATTCTTTACATCATCTATTTCAAACGTTCCACACTTTCTGCAAACCTTCTGCCCCACTCTTATATCCGATTATAATGAGCATCTTAGTCCTGAGTTTCTAGAAAGTACTCTGAGGATAAGATAATTGCACAGAAAAGCAAAATTCTCTAGGATGAAGTGGTCTAGGAAATATAGAGTACTAACATAAGACTAGAGATAGAGCTACAAGGAAAAAAATTTGCTAACATATTAATTTGATCAAAATATTACTAAAACACAATTTATAATTACTGCTTAACCTAAAAAAAAGCATATGTATATACTAAGTGGTAAATTATATGATTAGATAAATGTAGCTGTCTGGTTTTCTTGTTTGTTTGTTTTGAGATGGAGTCTTGCTCTGTAACCTACACTGTAGTGCAGTGGTACAATCTCGGCTACCTGCAACCTGCCTCCTGGGTTCAAGCAATTCTCCTGTCTCAGCCTCCCAAGTACCTGGGATTACAGGCACATGCCACCACATCCTGCTAATTTTTGTATTTTTTTTTTTTTTTTAGGAGAGATAGGGTTTTGCCATATTGGCCAGGCTGGTCTCGAACTCCTGACCTCAGATGATTCATCCTCCTCAGCCTCCCAAAGTGCTGGGATTACAGGGGTGAGTCACCACACCCAGCTGCTATCTCTTTATTATACTTTCTTGTAATATAACTCATGCCTATGACAATGTTTGAAGATGAATACAGAATACTATGATGCCTCCGTTGTAAAATAATCTCTTTAGATATTTATTTGCAATATTTTTACCTTATTATAAAACTACTTAAAAGTCTTCTGTGTCTAGTAGAATAACGAGTAGATTTCTATAGCATATTTTAGCCATTACTTAATTTGAATCTCTAATCCTACAAAATAGATTTATTAGTCTTATTTTATATTAGGAATGTAGAACTCAGAATGGTTACTCTGCTCAGCCAAAGTCACACAGGGAATAAATTATGGTCAGAACTTGATGCTAGGTCTTCCACCTCCATTGCCTTTCCTTTCTACTACATTATGTTTTCATTTGCAAGAGAATAAGCCTCCTCTCAAAGTCACTGAAGGCCAGGCCGCAGTGGCTCATGCCTATAATCCCAGCACTTCGGAGGCTAGGCAGGTGGATCACTTGAACCCAAGAGTTCAAGACCAGCCTGAGCCATATGGTGAAACCCCATCTCTACAAAAAATACAAAAATTAGCTGGGTGTGTTGTTGTGCATCTGTAGTCCCAGCTACTCAGGAGGCTGAAGTGGGAGGATTGCTTGGGCCTGGAGATCAAGAGTGTGGTGAGCTATGGTTGCACCACTGCACTCCTGCCTGGGTGAGAGAGTGAAATATTGTCTAAAAAAAAAAAAAAAAAAAAAAGGAAAGGAAAAGAAAGAAAAGAAAAAAAAAAGGAAAGGCATCGAAGAACATCCCTGAAACAGTCACATGCATGTAATACATCCATACATGCATACACTCAGGAAGACAAACAGCCCTATCTTATTGAAATGGGAGAATTCCCCAATTCCCCTCATAGGATGTGTGCCAGGGGTGTGGCTCACCTGCTTGGTCACCTCAAAGCTCAAACCCCTAGGGGCAGCATGCAGATGGGCAGGTGCAGAGGCCAGGTGTGCACTTTTGGGCTCTGGCCCCATAGCAGCATCTAGGGGTGGGTGTCCATTACTCTCAAAGCCCAAGTGGGCATGTGTTACAAAGCTCTTTCAAATTTGCCATCTGCAGATGGCTTGTGTGTTAATCAGCTCAGTGGACCCTTTTCTTTATGGCAAGGGCAGAGAACCAGTGTGACAGCCTTCTGTATCCCAAGCTCTTGCCCAGTGTCCAGAAAGAATCAGGTCACACACAGTCTCAAAGGATGAGTGAAAGGTTTTATTGAGTGGTGGAGGTGGCTCTCATTGAGATGGATGGAGAGCTAAAAGGGGGGATGGAGTGGGAAGGTGGTATTCCCCTGGAGTCAGGCTGCCCAGAGGCCAGACTCTTCTCTGATCACTCCTGGCCAAACTCCCCTTAGGTTCCAGACATCCGTCCTCTTCCCTCTTTCTGTGCTGTGTGTCATTTCGCCATCTCTGGTTTGCTGGTCATGACATTTAGCTGCTTGTGTGTGTCTAAGGTCTCAGGTTTATATGGGCCCAGGATGGGGGCATGGTGGGCCAGAGTGGTCTTGGAAAATGCAATACTCAGGTGTGAAAATAGTACTTGTTCTCACTTAGGTCTGCGGGCACAGGCCTGAGGGTGAAGCCCTTACCAGGGATCCCACCCTTCTCTTCCCAGCACTTCCCTACCCTGTTCCATATCACTATAAGTAATGAAAAGTGAAGTTACTGCTTCTGTTCATACAGATTTCTTTTAAAAGCTCTAGTGATTCAGTGATTATTCCTGGTGGTGAGAGGGTTTGCCCAGGCTGGATCACCCTGACGTAGAATATGTAACAGTAAAATTTCTTCATACCTAAGAAGGTGTAAAAGAATCACGTGGAATATTTTTCCAACTACACTCTGCCTCTCCTAGATGTGCTGCTATGAGTCCTGATTAATGTGGTGACAACAAAGGCAGATGTTCCCTGAAGGCCAGTGAGCATCACCAAGTTCTGGTCTGGGCTGGCATTTTTGTGGCTGCCGTCACAGAAAAGTAATCTCTAGAAGAAAAGCTGTACTAGGCCTGCTCTACCCTGCCCTAATCAGACCATATCTGCATTGTGCATTTCCTTCTGAGCACTGCGCAAAAATAGAGATGAGCCAAATCAGAGCTCACGCAGCCAGAAGAGAGAGGTGGTGAACCACAGTGTATAATGACAGTAGACGAAAACAGTATTTTTTGTCTTGAGGAAAAGCAGACTCAATCTTTTTTTTTTTTTTAATATATGTATTTCAACTCTGCTTACTCCAAAAATGGAAATGAGGTGGAGTGAGGAATGCAAACTATCTTCAAATATTTAGAAGCCTATCATGTGGAAAAGGAATTAATAATCAGGAGGACTGGGTTTTTTTGTTTTGTTTTGTTTTTTAGGACAAATGATGGCACAGTGGTAAGGTCAAAGATTTTCGAGCTGCTACTTGAATTTATATCTTGACTGTTTTCCTTATTAGTTATACATCTGTGGACAAGTTATTTGGCCTCCCAAGGTTTCCATTTTTCTCCTCTGTAAAATAAGGATAATGACATCTACTTCATGGTGTTCTAATAAGGAAGAAGTGAGAAGTTTGCATGGAATTTAGATAAGAGTATCTGTAGCACATGGTTATCAAACAGTAAATGGTTGAGATTTTCTTTCTTTCTTTTTTTTGTTTTGAGATAGTCTCACTCTTTCACCCAGGCTGGAGTATAGTGGCACAATCTTGGCTCAGTGTAACCTCTACCTCCCAGGTCCAAATGATTCTCCTGCCTCAGCCTCCTGAGTAGCTGGGACTTCAGGCATGTGCCACCATACCTGGATAATTTTTTTTTTTTTTGAGATGGAGTCTCACTCTGTGGCCTAGGCTGGAGTGCAGTGGCATGATCTCGGCTCACTGCAACCTCCACCTCCAGGTTCAAGTGGTTCTCCTGCCTCGGCCTCCTGAGTAGCTGGAATTACAAGCATGTGCCACCACACCCAGCTAATTTTTGTATTTTCAGTTGAGACAGGGTTTCAATATATTGGCCAGGCTGGTCTCAAACCTCTGACCTCAGTCGATCCACCTGCCTCAACCTCCCAAAGTGCTGAGATAACAGGCATGAGCCAACGCGCCTGGCCAAGAACTTTTTTAAAAACATCTCAGCAGTTCCAACATAGAATGTGTTGCTTTGTGAGGGTAACTCAAACATCGGTTGAGTGTTTTGACCAGATAAACATTAAGGTACCTGTCATCCCTGAAACTTTATGATTCCACTAAGTGTGTGCCATTAGTTAAAAAGCAAAATAGGTGAGAAACAGGGATTTAAATACTGTGAGCACTGCAGATTCTTCTACAGGGAATAGCAAACCTATTTGCTGGTGAGTTACCAGTGTTCTTATGTTAAAGCTACATTTGCAGCGACCTCCCTGAAATGAAAATATAAAAGTTTAATTAATTTTCAAGTAAAATAATAATATTTAACATCTACTCTAAGTCCAATAAAAGACAGGATTCTTTGGGTGTGCAGCATTCCTAAATAATTTGTCTTCAAAATTCTATGTCATCTTGGTATATTTATTTTTGTTCAGTGAAAGCCTTGGGAATTCAGAATAGTTTTTTTTTAAAGTGTTTCAGACACCACTAAGTGAGGGAAAAAGGGTTGGAGTCAAAGGTTGTGCACAGCGGCAGGACCAACGTGTGCTGTACAGCTTAATCAAGTCACATTTCATTGTGATGTTTTCAGGATCAGTTACTTTCCATTACTTTTTTAAAAAATAAATACATTTTTAAATAATAGAGACAGGTTTTCTCCATGTTGCCCAAGCCGACCTCCAACTCCTGGGCTCAAGTTATCCACCCACCACGGCCTCCCAGAGTGCTGGGTTTACAGGCGTGAGCCACCGCACCTGGCCTTCACTAGTTTTTATAAAATTAATTCTCTCACATTTGTTTGTTTGAGAAACTTACTTGTGTGAGTGTATGTATTTTTTATTTGTGTTGTTTTATTTTCCAGGCAGGTATATAAAAGGCACATTTCAGACTACCTCTTCAGGTTTCAGCTATATGTATACGCACTCCAATCAGTAAATAATTATTTCACTAAAAAAGCTGGTGGTATTGAGGGAATGTGTTCTCTTGCTGAGTCCACAAGGGGGCCTAGTTTTAAGGGCAAGAACTTCCCAGCGCCATGCCCCCCTCCCATCTCTCTCCATCTGGGACATTTAATGGTCTCTGTTTTAGTTTTCACATGTGAGGGAAAGGGTCAAAAGTCAATCACTCCAGCGGAAGTTCTAAGGAACTCCTTTCATTGGCCAGGGGTCTTGGAGAAGAAGGGGTTCCTCCCAGGTTAAAAGCCCCCTTCTTCCATACCCCTTTGGACTCCATGTTTGGATCCCCTTCCATGAACTCTCTCGTGGAAACTGTCTTGCTCTCTCCTAGATTTTCCCCTCTGGGGTCCCCTTCCACCCAGTGTGGAAGCTGTCTTTCCTTTCCTGGATTCTATCTTTCTGGATTCTCTCACTCAGTGTGAGAGGAGCTTTCCTTCTCTAGTTTTCCTCCTTTGGGAACCCTTCTCATTCAGTGTGAGAGCGGCTTTTCTTTCTCTCACTCAGTGTGACAGCTAGCTATTTCTTTCTCTCTTCTTCTCCTGTTTCTCTCTCTCTCTAAATAAATCACTTTCTGCAAACACTTTTTGGGTTAGATACTTACTTTACGAGCATACCACGCACCTGCCATGGTCCCCTCTCTCATTCTTGAGAGAGTGAGAGACCGAGAACCTACAACATTCTCTCAGGGGAACTGTGTACCCCAAAACTCAGTCACGGTATATGAGCACAAAAGATGTTTGTACACAGTTAATCTCTGTTTTGAACACACTAGCTCAGTAAGTAATCACTAGTGTGTGCTACCCACGGGTTATAAGAAAGACTGTTCATATGGTTTGGCTGTGTCCTCACCCAAATCTCATTTTGAATTGTAACTCCCATAATTCCCAAGTACTGTGGGAGGGACCTGGTGGGAGATAAGTGAATCATGAGGGTGGATTTTCCCCATAATGTTCTCATGGTAGTGAATAAGTCTCACAAGATCTGATGGTTTTATAAGGGGAAACCCTTCTCGCTTGGCTTGTATGTCTTTATCAGCAGCATGAAAATAAACTAATACAGTAAATTGGTACCAGTAGAGTGCGGCATTGCTGTAAAAATACCCACAAATGTGGAAGCAACTTTGAAACTGGATAACAGGCAGAGGTTGGAACAGTTTGGAGGGCTCTGAAAAAGACAGAAAAATGTCAGAAAGTTTGGAACTTCCTAGAGATGTGTTGAATGGCTTTGACCAAAATGCTGATAGTGTTATGGACAATAAAGTGGAGGCTGAGATGGTCTCAGATGGAGATGAGGAACTTGACATTTGGGCTGTCTTCACGACAGCAGGTCCAGAGGCCTAAGAGGAAAAATGGTCTTGTGGGCTGAACCCAGGGCCCCCGTGCTGTGTGCAGCCTAGGGACTTGGTGCCCTGCCTCCCAGCCACTCCCGCTATGACTGAAAGGGGTCAATGTGGAGCTCAGGCCATGGCTTCAGAGGTTACCAGCCCCAAGCTTTGGCAGCTTCCATGTGATATTGAGCCTGTGAGTACACAGAAGTCAAGAATTGGGGTTTAGGAAACTTCACTTCGATTTCAGAGGATTTATGGAAATGTTCAGATGCCCAGAGAGAAGTTTGCTGCAAGGGTGTGGCCCTCATGAAAAACTAGGTCAGTGGGGAAGAGAAATGTGGGGTTGGAGCCCTCACACAGAGTTCCTACTGGGGCACCACCCAGTGGAACTGTGAGAAAAGGTCCACCATCCTCCAGACTCCAGAATGGTAGATCCACCAACAGCTTGCACCATGAACCTGGAAAAGCCATAGACACTTAATGCCAGCCTATGAACACAACCAGGAGGTTAGCTGTACTCTGCAAAGCCATAGGAGTGGAGCTGCCCAAGACCATGGGAACCCACCTCTTGCTTCAGTGTGACCTGGATGTGAAACATGGATTCAAAGGAGATTATTTTGGAGCTTTAAGATTTGACTGCCCCACTGGATTTTGGACTTGCATGGGGCCTGTAATCCCTTTGTTTTGGCCAATTTCTCCCATTTGGAACAGCTGTATTACCCAATGCCTATACCCCCATTGTATCTAGGAAGTAGGTAACTTGCTTTTAATTTTACAGGCTCATAGGTGGAAGGGACTTGCTTTGTCTCAGATGAGACTTTGGACTGCAGACTTTTGAGTTACTGCTGAAATGAGTTAAGACTTTGGGTGACTATTGAGAAGGCATGATTGGTTTTGAAATGTGAGAACATGAGATTTGGAAGAGGCTGGGGATGGAATGATAGGGTTTGGCTGTGTACCCACCCAAATCTCATCTTGAACTTCAGTTCCCATAATTCCCACATGTTGTGAGAGGGACCCAGTAGGAGATAATTTAAATCATAGGGGCAGTTTCCCCCATATTGTTCTCATGGTAGTGAATAAGTCTTATGAAACCAGATGGTTTTATAAAGGGAAACCCCTCTTGCTTGGCTTTTATTCTTTCTTGCTGCCACCAAGTAGGAAGTGCCTTTCACCTTCTGCCATGATTGTGAGGCCTCCTCAGGCATGTGAAACTGTGAGTCCATTAAACCTGTTTCTCTTCCCAATCTCGCTTATGTCTTTATAGCAGTGTGAAAATAGACTGATATAACTGTGAAGAAGCAAACTGAGAAATAATTTGCTTGGAAAGAATAAAAGAATAATATATTAAGTATATTTCTAAAAATGATTACCATCTACTTAAACTTTTGAAAAATGCTTACATCTTGAGTGAGAAAGTTCACCGTAAATTAAAAATAAAAATTATTGTTATAATTACCATTTCCTCTTAGGAATAGCTCTAAAATTGCAGCCATGTTTCAATACAGGTGAGATTAGGGTTATCTCTGTAGTAGTGGCATAAAGAAAGAGCTGTGTCTTTTGGATTCCTAATGATGTAAAAAATCTGTTAGTTTTGTTTACTCTTAGATGGAAATAACCCTAGTACAAAACATTTCATGTAAGAAAGTAGCATTTAAATTTACCTGTGCAAGTCACAGTTGTTTTGGGCAGCTTCAGCTGATAATTAAACACAGTATTAGAAGTTGGATGTGATAGTAATATTTTCAATCATGCTCACCATTGCATGCTCTACTTGGTTTTTAACTGACAATCAGAATGGGCACATTTTACTTAGGTAAGAAAGTATTTGCTGAATCCCTTTAAAACATAACTCTCTTTCTGTGTCATGTTTATATAACCACCTGATGGGTTCTTTATGCCTGCTACATAGGCAAAATCAGTTCACTGAGACCATGGCATTGCAGTAGAGAAATAGTTTAATTGATATGAGACCAGTTTCAAATCAATCTCGAAGTCTCAAAGGCTAGGAGTTTTCAAGGATAATTTGGTGAGTCGGGGCTAGGGAATGGGGATATTGATTGGCTACAGATGAAATCATAGGAGTGTGGAAAACAGTCATTGTACACTAAGTCCACCTCTGGGTGGGACCACAGGATCAACTGAGTCACGAGTCAAGAGTCTGGGTGGAGTCAGCCTGAAATATATCTCAAATATCCAATCTAGGTTCCATAATAGTGATGTTATTTATAGGAGTAATTGGGGAAGACACACATCTTATGGCCTTCGGCCACATGATTCCTGAGCAGTAAGGGATTATAGAAACTATACCTACATCTTAACAGAATTTAGGCCCCTCTCATAATCCTAACACTGTGGTGTGTATTAGTCCATTTTCATGCTGCTGAAAAATACATTCCAGAGACTGGGTAATTCACAAAAGAAAGAGGTTTAATGGACTTACAGGTCCACATGGCTGGGGAGGCCTCGCAATCATGGCGGAAGGCAGGGAGGAGCAAGTCACATCTTACATGGATGGTAGCAGGCAAAGAATGAGACCTTGTGCAGGGAAACTCCTATTTTAAAACCATTAGATCTCATGAGACTTACTTACTAACACGAGAACAGCACAGGAAAGACCTGTCCCCATGATTCAGTTACCTCCCACAGGGTTCCTCCTATGACACATGGGAATTGCAGGAGTTACAATTCAAGATGAGATTTGGGTAGGGGCACAGCCAAACCATATCATGGTATTACATTAGTTTTACAAAGGTGGTTTAGTTTTGGAAAGGGCTATTTTCATCCCTGCTTTAAGGTTAAATTATGAACTACATTTCTCCCAAAGTGAACTTGGTCTACACCCAGAAATGACCAAAGACAGCTTGGAGGTTAGAATCAAGATGGAGGTTAAAAACAACTGTGTCAGATTTATCTTGCTGTAATAATTTTGCAAAGATAGTTTCAATTATAGTCCAGGTATTGTGTGAGTCCACATGAATAACACCTGCTTCTTTTTAATTGAGAGATGTATAAAGGCCACTGTATGCAGGAATGAATAGTCACTGACCCCCTCACTCACCTCCAATACCACAATAGCCCCTCTTTATCCCAGGAGGGAATTCTGGAGTAACCCCACATGTCATGCCTTCTCTAACTGCTCTAGACTTTCTCAGCAGATTCACAGAACCCCAAGGCTCAGGGAGCATACTTTAAAAAATCTACTATCTTAAAAAAGGGAATAAAATGGCAGAACTTTAAGCCTCATCCATTTAGTTGGATATATTTATTTTTGAAAAGAAGAGAGATTTTAGGGCCTTTGGAGAACTCCTAAGGTTACATGTCTGTATTATCTACTTGGAAAGACAATGCAACCCATTAACGCCTATTTTGCCAAAGACTGCATTCTATGGAATCAGAAGAATTATTGGAGGCGGTTGGGGGACATTCAGGGAAGGTGGAACACAACTCTGTAATGGACTGGGGATCAAATATTAAAAAACATCATGAAATGTGCTGGGAAGCATACCTTTCACATCAAAGAGTTTAGAAACACAAAAAATGAGAAACAAGGATTTGGAAGAAAATATAGAAGGCCAAATAGGGTTGAGAGCTGGGAAGGAAAGACTGGGAGAGGAACTGCCTATTTAACGGGCCCCATTAGGGCAAAAGAAACTTGTCTAACCTGGAAACTCTCAGGCACCAAGCCATCAGTAACAGCAGACAGGTTATCCTCTCAGGAGACAGAACTGGAGAATCTCGGTTCCCAGTATGGGGCGCACTGAAAGTACTATATCTTAAGGCTGTACTTTCCTTCACTGTGATAGTTTAAAAGTACCCCAGTCCTTCAGAGTTTCAGTTTCTTTACTCATAAAAGGAGAAATACATACACTTGTCATTGTTGTCATATATACAAAACACATAGCTTACTATCTGGTAGTCGTTTCTTATCAATGTTACTGCATTACCCTGTTACTGGGCTTACTGGACTCCTTTTCTCCTCAAATCTCTCTTTCCTCTCTATCTGTCTCTCTCCTTCTCACCCTGTCTTAGAAATCTTCTATTGGAAACAAAAATGATTTGTTGAATGAAACTGTAATCCAGTTAACACATCCTCCCCTGTTCTGACAGATTTACTGGGGACAAAGGCAAACTCTCTGACATTTCACCTCTAGTTGATTGCGTTTACTTTCTTCTGGGCAGAAGAGTAGATGGTATGGGCAGAGGCACTGTGGTCACAGAGTTGCAATCAGTTACACACATGACTGGTAGGTTGTTTCTGATTTTATGTTTAGAATGTGGCTGACATTGTTTGAAGAGGCTTCGTTACCGGGAATTTGCTATGTATCCTGATTTTGCTTTTCAAGTATTCTGTCTTTTTCCTGATCAAAATAGAATTTTAAAATATTCCTCATACATACATCTCTAAAGAAAATAAAATTCAACTCTAATGCCATACCGTAGAAAGTCACTTGGCACATTGATATATTTATATCTACTCTTTTTTTATGCATGTGTGTGCACATTTTAACTGAATTGAGATTATTTCACATATATGAATTTAAAAACAGTTTCTACTTACCCTGATCCCATATGCATTTCTCCATGCAAACTTCAATTTGAATAAAAAGTTTTGAAAAGAGAAAGCGTTCTTTTAAATTACAATTCACTTTTAAAATAATCATGTGTGTACTTTAGCTGGGTGCAGTGGCTCATGCCTGCAATTCCGGCACTTTGGGTGACTGAGGTGGGAAGATCATTTGAGCCCAAGATTTTGAGACCAGCCTGGGCAACATGGTGAAACTCCATCTCTACAAAAAATACAAAAAATTAGCCAGGCATGGTGGCAGACATCTGTGGTCCCAGCTACTTGGGAGGCTATGGTGGAAGAATTGCTAGAGCCCGGGAGTCAGAGGTTGCAGTGACCCAAAATTGCACCACCATACTCCAGCCTGGTGAAGGAGTGAGAGACCCTGTTTCAAAAATAAAAAAAATACAAATAATAATGTGTACTTTTAAATGGCTTGAGGTAAATATTCTTTGCATTTTTACTACAATTTAGTTGTTTTCCTATATAATCCCATGCAAAGACAACCGATAAAATAATTAAAATAGAAGTGGCACTCACTCTACCTTCCAAGCTGCATAACAGACCAAGAACCCAAGCCTGGTTTTGTCAGATCCCAGAAGCCCTGTCTTTAGCCAATAGAACGTACCTTGTATTGCATTTGTTTAGCATTACTGGGTGGCATGTCATAGCTCAAAAGCATTAGAATTATTCTTCTGGTAGAATACAATTTTAGCTCCTCAAATTTAGAAATCTCCCCCAATTCCATAGGAGATGTCAGAGTAATTCTAGTGTTGGGAATGTTCCCAATGACATCTGCATCCCCATGAACGCCTTCATGCAAAAATGAAACACAATTTTCATTACCTGTTACTCTTGATGAAATTGATATAGAAAATTAGCATGTTATAAAAGTGATTAATACATTAATTTTATTGTAAATAAATTATTTAATTTTATTGTAAATGAAAACTGTGCATGCTATTTCCTCAGCTTGAAATACTCCTCTACGCTATGATTCACTCATGGGCCCTTCTCCACATCACAAGTTCACACAGGTCTTTCCATGTAGAATTCCTACTGGTCCTGCAAGCTCATGCATCTTCCTCTTTTATAAATTGTTTCCTGAGTCTCCAGCCCTGGGCAGAGTTGCTCACTCCTCTCTGACTTCCCACGGTGCACCCAGCCCTGCTCTTCACTGGGGCACACACCAGAGGACAGTTGCATAGCTCATGTTCTTGTCTATCTTCCCACTCTCCACTTGAAGATAGCCATTGCATCTTATTTTTGTTTGTGTGTAGATATGTAGTAGTTGTGCAAAAACAGCATCTGAACAAAGAACGTATGCTGCATTCAAACATCATTGACATACAAGCCTGCTGCCATGGAATCTGAAAGGAATATAACTTTATGTTTACACGAAGTAAATGGTGGATATGCTCCTATGGGGTAGACAATAGTAAATTGGGGCAGGGAAATAGACGTTTGCAGGAAGTAGGCCGGATGTCTTACTAATTTGAAAGCAATGTTCTCAAAGTGTTTAAATCAGGTCTAGCCTTCATTTATCTCATTGTAATTTCAGTGAGATACAGTATTAACAAATTTACAGTTAAATAAATATTTAGTGTTTAAACAATATCCTCATTTGCATTGTATGTTTTAATATTAAGACTGTTTTAAATTGTTAATAAGTCTTAAGTATTTATAGTTATAATATTCATACAAATGTGACTCATGTAGTAGTGATAGCTCTATTATTATTCTAACAAAACCTATTGATTTATTTTGATGAGAGAGAGAGAATATATATGGCTTTGTGCTATTAATGGGGACCTCCTGGTACTTGATGCTTTAGATGGCAGAAGATGTCAAATTCTAGGCAGTGAAATTATACAGTGAAAGCATGTGTTGTTTGCTTTTACATGGTATAAGTTAGCTACCTGCTCTAAGAACATTTAAACTAGCATAAATTACTTTCTAAACTAACAGATCAATTTTAGGTAAGATATATTTATTCACAGAGCAAACCAATACATTTCAACTTTACCTTAAACTATTCTAAGGGCAATTATTTAATATTCATTTGCAACGACATTTTCATATCTACCAAGAAACATAGGTATGTGGTTTATATTTATTCTCAAAAAGCATCTGGTAGATCTGGCCCCAGTGCGAACTCTGCATCTTCCCTTAGGTAGGCCTTCTTGCTCCTCAGATAAAGGAACTATAATGCTCATACAACTCAAAGGGAGCTTAGCTCTTAGTTACTCATGCCAGCAGTTACATGCCCATCCCCTATGCCTACTCTTCTGGAAACAGCAACAGGTAGTTGGATATTACACACCCTGCTCATTTATCTAAAACAAAAGTAACATAGTACTAATTTTGATTCTCTGTAAAACGATATTATTCATTGTAATTATTCCTTCCCTTTGTCGACATATACCTACATGTAGGGACAAACTTTGAAGTATAATCCCTTTAACAATAAAAATATGTATGGTTTTTATTCATCCAGAAGAAAAAAATTATTTATAAATCAATTATTAAGTATGAATTGAACAAACACTATTTAGTTATCATTATGACTTGTGCAAACCATGATGAGAACTCAATAGTGTTATAGATAGTATGCTTATTATATATTATCTATGTTTCTTCAAGAATAAAATAGAAATAAAAGTATAGTAAGCTTGAATTTTTCTAATTGAATTTTAAACAAGGCATACCGTTTATCTCTCTAATATCAAACTTTTAAATTAGAATCAACTGTGGGAAAATTTTTAAAATCAATGTTTCATAAAAATTATATTTCTTCTTATTGCATTTCTATATTTTTTTAAAAAAATGCATTAAAACAAATATACCAGAGTTTGAAGAGGAAACCAGAAATACACCATTTTCTTTTGCATAAAAAAACCCAGGGAATTTAGAAGTTCTTCTGAAGACATGGTAGAAAAGAGGACCTCCTTGAAATTATGAAGAATACTTAACTGGTGCTGGGATGGCATCTTTTCATCAACTCTACCAAAAAGTACTTACTAAACACTGATATGACACAAGGCACAGAGCAATTGTGGTCCTTACTCTTAACCCTAGCTCAATGTGAGAGTAATCTTAGAATAACTAAGCTAGCATTCCAACCAGGGGAACCCTTTGCAATTCTTCCCAACTGGTTTTTAAACCATAGCCAAGCCAAGGTCTACCGTGCAAATGATATCTGAATTTTGATAATACATATTACAAAATATTTCCTCTAACTGGACACTCAGGATAGTTTGCATGCAAAGCTACTGAACTATCATAATGTAATCATTATATTAAGGAACAAAATTAATCAAATTATGTGGCCTAGATAAGGAAAGGCCATTAGTGGCTGTGATGGATTATGTCACTGTGAAAATGATTAGAAAAATTAGATTTATTCTTATTAATATTAACACAGAGATGAGGAAGTAGCTAGTATTGCATTTCATGAAAAGAGAACCATAAAATGGGAAAAGATAAATATAAGTTTTTCTGGAAATTGGCAATTAAATCTATGACTAATAAGAACCTTACAGGCAGTACTTTAGATAATACAGGAATTAGGACACTCAAGGCAGAAAAGAAATATCTTGAGCTTTCCTGTAAACAGAAAGTTTTAGGTTGAAGTGTATAAGCCCTTATCTGAGTCATTTGTAGCTTTTGTCACTAATATTGTGATATTCTGGATTCAGTTAGATATGGCAACAAAATGCCCAATTATTTCAGTGAACCAGAGTTGAATCTTTGCTGGTCAAACTTAAAGGAATTGAATACCAACAAAGGACAGAGCAACATTTCAATTGAGCACAAAAAACATAAAGGTCTACTGTGGGAGAAATGAAGAAAACTATTCATGCCAGTGGCAAAAATAAAATTTGGAATGATCACATATACAGAAAAATCCAAGGAATCTTCATGCAATTAGAATAAACATGTGAATTGAACATAACTTTTAGATTATGAGTCAATACATGAAAATAAATTGTATTTATGTATTCTAGCAACAATCAATTGAAAAATAAAGTTTGAAAAACAATACTATTTACAATAATATAAAAAACAATTTTCTGAAAATAACTCTATTACTGTAAGGCATGGAAAACTGCAAAGTATCACTGAGCCTAGTTAAAGAAATAAATAGAAATAAACAAATAGAAAAATATACTATGTTCATGTACCAGATGAATTAATATTATTAAAATGACAAAATTCACCTAATTCATTTGTAAAAGTCAATTTCACTTGATCAAAATCTCAACATGTGCGTGTGTTGACAAAGCAATCATTTATGTGAAATGACAAGCAATCATTTATATGAAAATAAAAAGACCAAGGAAACCAATAAAAAGACCAAGAAAATATGACAGAAGGAAAAATTCTGTAGGACTTATACTATCAGATTTCTATATTTACCACAAAGCAAATGTAGTTAAGATAGCATGACCTGAGCTCCCGTCTGCACATACAGAGTGATGAAACAGAATCAAGAGTGTAGAGAAAGACACACACGTAAGTGTTCATTTGATTCATGACAAAGGTAAAATTTAGTGAAGAAAGTTGTCTTTTAAAATGAATGGTGCTTATATTTTGGATCCATCTGGGAAGTAAAATGAATTCTACTTTATACCATATCCAAACAAAAATAAAAATGAATCAGATAATTAAATTTAAAAAATAAAAAGCTTCTAGATGAAAACATGGGAGAATATTTTTATAATCCTTGAAAAGGTAAAGATTTCTTAAACAGGATACACCAAAGCCTTAACCATTAAGGAAAAAAATTTACAATTAAATGTCATTAAATTGAGAACTTCTGTTGATTAAAAGTCACCATTTAGAGAGTGAAAAACAAGCCACAGGCTGGAAGAA
Organism: Cacajao melanocephalus; assembly: GCA_963573385.1. Lineage (NCBI taxonomy): Eukaryota > Metazoa > Chordata > Mammalia > Primates > Pitheciidae > Cacajao > Cacajao melanocephalus. Next base: position 52,225 of record CAUYLG010032449.1, read on the forward strand.
AACAGGGTAATACCTATTAATATACTTAATACTGTATGCATTTCCAGACTCTTTAATAAACTCTTACTAATCAATAATTTAAAAATAAAAAAACTCAACAAAAAAGAGTAAAAGATATAAATAAGCCTTCAAAAAGGTATTTAACATTATTTGTCATTAAAGAAATAAAAATTAGCCTGAGAGAAAAGAGGCCAAATAGAAGCCTCTACCAATCATCCACCACCCCAGAGAAACACCAAATTTAACAGCCATTCTACACACACACAAAGCACCTTTCAAAGAAAGCACCAAAAATCAGGTGAACAATCACAATACCTGGTTTTAACTTCATAGCAACGAAAGTGATATAAAGGTGGCTCACTTGCTGATATCACCTCTCTCCCATACCCTGACAGTGTCATGTGGCATAGAGAATCTGTACACTTAGGGGAGAGAGGGCACAGCAGCTGTAGGACTTTGTACGGCCTACAGTGCTGCCAACACTGGGCGGAACTCTGCTGACACCCACAGAGGGAGCATTTAGACCAGCCATAGGCAGAGGGGAATCATTCATCCCGGAAACTGTAATGTCAGTTCCAGCAAGCCTCGCCTCCATGACTTAAAGTGCTTTAGGGTCCTAAATTATCCTGAAAGGCAGTCTAGGCAACAGAAATTGCAACTCCTAGGCAAGTTCTACTGCTGTGCTGGGTTCTGAGCCAGGGGACTTGGTGGGCACATGACCTACTGAGACACCAGCCAGGGCAGACAGGGGAGTGCTTGCATCACCCCTCCCTCAATCCCAGGCAGCATAGCTCGCAGCTCCAAAAGAGACCCCCTTCCTTCTGCTTGAGGAGAAGGGAGGGATAAGAGAACTTTGTCCTGCAGCTTGAATACCAGCTCAGCCATTGTAGAATAGAGCACTGGGCAGAGTCCCGAGGCCCTCATTCCAAGCCCTAGCTCCCAGACAACTTTTCTAGACATATCTTGGACCAGAAGGGAACCTGCTGCCTTGAAGGGAACAACCCCATCCTTGCAGAATTCATCACTTGCTCTAGCCAGGTAATACATACCGTGGGCCTTGGGTGAGACTATGAGATGTGCTGGCTTCAGGCAACAGCTAGCATGTTCACAGCTGTGGTGGCTATGAGAGACTCCTAATTGAGAAAAGGTGAAGGAATAGTAAAGGGGACTTCACCTTTATAGGGTCCAGCCCTATAGGGTTCTGTGAGCCCCTGCCTGTTGGTGAAGAGACGAGAAACTGTAGAAATAAGACACAGACACAGAGAAAAGACAGTTTGGGCTCAGGGGTCCACTGCCAACCAAAGCGTGGAGACCTGCAGTGGCCCCGAGTGCCTGGACACTCTGACTTTAATTGAGTACAAAGCAGGGGGCAGGGAAGGTAGGGTGAGGTAATGGTGGTCGGTGATCGGGTCAGGGAGATCACGTGTCTTGGAGACAGGGGGCCCAATTCTTTCAAGTAGCCAAGGTGAGGAGAAAACCTAATGCGTCAGCGCTCTTCGCATATTTGTCAGAAATATCAAGGACACTAAGATTATGTTAATATTATTCTTATCTTTTAAGAAAAAGAGAAACCAGGTGCTGGAGCAGGGCGTGAGAGCAGACATGGAACGTGACCACCGGAGCACAGCATCACATAGACACGGTAAGCCCCTGGATGCCTGCGGGCTTCCCTGACAGCTGTCAGGCCTTGCCACAAGAGCCTGGAGAAGCGGAGTTTTCTTCTAACCTCCCCAGAAGGAGATGTCTCAGTCATTTTGGACGTCTCCTTCCCTAGCTGGCTAAACAGCGGGCGCTTTCCCAGCGCTGGCGCTGCCGCACAGCCGAGGCGCCCTCCAGCAGCCCTTAGGCGGGTGTGGCAGAGGGCTTAGAGCATCCTGCCTTAGGATCACTTTGTTCACAATGTCACCTCAGTTCCGTGCTTCATAACCCAGTAGTCATTAGTAAAATTAAAGGTTATATTGAGTATATATCTTTATGATTATAAGTAACTACAAGAT